>PVIH01005247.1:11167-67124 GCA_004025045.1 Sigmodon hispidus
CCCCCCCCCCCCCCGAGAGAAATCAGAAGATTGTACAAAGGTCCTGAATAAAATGGCTGGAGAAGAATCCTGAGTCACGTTCTTCCTTGCTGGCGAGGTTGGGCATGACACCTATGAACACCTGATCTTTGACAAAGAGGCCCAAAATATTCAATGGAAAAAAGATAGTACATTTAACAAATGGTGTGGACACAGCTCGATGGAAGTGTGTAGAAAAATGCAAATAGATTAGAGCCTGTCACTCTGCACAAAACTCAAATCCAAGTGGATCAAAGGCCTCAACATAAACCCAGTCACTTTAAACTTGATAGAAAAGAAAGTGGGAAGTACACTTACAGGAATTGGCACAGGTGACCACTAAATATAACATCAGTGGCACTGACTCTAAAAACAACAATCAATATGTAGAATCTCCTGAAGCTAAGAAGCTTGTATAAAGCCAAGGACACGGTCAATAGGACAAAACAACAGCCTACAGAATGGGAAAAGATTTTCACCAACCCTACAAGTTATAGAGCACTGATCTCTAAGATACATAAAGAACTCAAGAATCTAGAGCTCAAAACCTTGAATAACCCAATCAAAAAATGGGGCTCAGATCTAAAAAGGGAATCCTCAACAGAAAAATTAGGAATGGCTGAAAGGCACCTGAAACAGTGCTCATTATCTTTAGCCATCAGAGAAATGCAAATTAAAACAACTTTGAGAAACATCTGACACCTCTTAGCTTGGCTAAAATAAAGGACACAGAGGACAGCCTATGCTGGAGAGGTTGTGGAGCAAGGGGAACACTCCTCCATTGCTGGTGGGAGTGTAAGCTTGTTCAGCCACATTGGAATGCATTATGGCGGTTTCTCAGAAAACTGAGAATCAATCTCCCCAAGGACTCAGCAATACCACTTCTGGGTGTATACCCTAAAGAAGCACAGTCACACTCCAAATGCATTAGCTCAACTATGTTCATAGCAACATTATTTGTAATAGCAAGAACCTGGAAACAACCTAGATGTCCCTCATCTGAAGAACGGATTAACAAACTGTGATCCATCTACACAATGGAGTACTACTCAGCAGTAAGAAAAAATGATATCCTAAAATTTGCAGGCAAATGAATGGATTTGGAGAATACCCTACTGAGTGAGGTATCACAAACTCAGAAAGATAAGCAGGGGATGTACTCACTCATTAGTGGAGTCTAAACAAACAAACAAACAAGAAAAAAGTCAAACATGCCCAGCTGCAAACCACAACCACTCAACAGCTTGGGATCAGAAACACCCTGGACTAACACCTTGGATCCCACTCTCCCTAGAGGAACAGTTAACTCACTGTTGAGGGAGGGAGGAGAAAACTGGATATGCCAGGAGTGGAGACTGAACTAAGCAATATTGGGGCAATGGGACCATGGGACTGCCTGCAGCTTGCCCAGGGATGGGATTGGGATTTGTGGAGAGGAAAGAATGACCTGATGTGGTGGGAGGGGGTTGGGACCTTGAATAAGGATAAACAAGGTTAGAAAGTGTGACTTCTTTGTTCATAATAATAATGATAATAATAATAATAATAATAATAAAAGAAAATCAAAAAAAGAAAAATAAGTAGCTGTAAAGGCATGATCCTGTGATAATTTTAATTCTTATAAATTGAAGAAGTGATGATAGATTCTGAAGATTATGAAAATATGATTTAAAAATATAATGGGTAGATATTTGTAGCTCAGAAGAAGAAAGAACCAAGTTATTCTCCAAGTTATTCAGTATACAGATTACTGGGAAAAATGCAACTGGAAGTCTTGGGGCAGTCACAGACACAGCTCAGGATGCTAGAGAAGCAAGTACTCAGAAAGGAAGCAGAACCCATAGTACATTGGTGCAATATGAAAGATCTATCAGAATGAACCTGGAACAACCATAAAAGCATCACTCAGAACTTGTCTTCAAGGAGACAAGAAGGAGAACAGAGTGTATGAACAGTAACCAAGTGGCTGAGCACAGCTCTGGTTGTTGTCATTAAGCATAGGAAAGAACTAGGAAAGGGAGGGCAGGGTGATGATTTCTTAGGAAAGGATGGGCAAGTGAGAAAGGAAATCTATAGGAGAACGATGTTCGCAAAACCACTGCATATTAACATTCAGCTTTGGAAAGATGTAGGCTATTATAAGGACATACATGACAACTTCCTGGTGCATATGTGTAACAAGATTGTTCTAATTTGTTGTTTTTCTAAAAAAGACTGATGAACATAGAAAGTGTCAGGAATGATGAATTCAAATGTAAGCAGTCTTGTCTTTTGAAAGTAGAATGTGTTTCTGATTATTGTAATAATTAACCAATCATCTTAGTGATCTAAACTTGACTTTGAGCTTCAATTTCAAGTTCTTAAATAGATGGAAAATTGTAATTATGCAGAAAAAATGATACCATGGGAAAAATGGTTTCACCGATAACAAGCCAATATATATTACAAGGAATTACTCATCATATTAAAAAAAACATATCAAATATGTTCAAAACCATGGGCCATTGAGGAACAAAAGAAGTACATGGCAAAAGAACATGACAAAATGAGCTTATCCAGTTGGTTTAAGCATGGAGGACTATGCCAAGATAGGATGACTAATGTTGAAAATTTGATCTACATCTTACCCAACTGAGTAGAACTTGGGATTAATATGTTGTTATAGTGTCCTAAGTCAAAGGTTTGGCTTAATTTTGTCAATAGATGATGAAGTTATCAGTGAAGAGATGAGAATATTCACCAAGGGGAAAAAATGCAAAGCCAGTATTTTCTCATCAAAGTGGAGTAGGCTTAAAAATAACTGGTTTAAAAAACGAATTTAGAGACAGCTTGATTTGTAATGGAAAGAAAGTACATTTAGAGTACGGCAAACCCAGATCCAAATTCCAAGGTACTTAAGTAAAAGTTACAGCAACTTGGTTATGCATTTTTATCTCTAAGAATCTGAATATTTTAGTTGTAAAATTGGCACAATAACTTGGCATGCCTGTCTCAGGATTAACAGAATATACATGAGACCTAGACCTAGACATTGGTCATGGTATCTGGTGCTTACATGAAACAATCTTTCAAAGTTTTGTCCATTACTTTTCAAAAGATAGCCAGTGTCAGCACTTTAAAAGGAAGCACTAGGCTGAGAAATTTCAAGCTGTACAGTTTAAACACATGCATGTTTCCAGATTTAAAGTCAGTATTATTTTACCAAATAGTCCAATAGTTGTTTATATTAAGTGTTAAAGAATTATGCACTTGGGAATATATGATTCCGTAACTGGATTGAATGAAGAAGAAAACTACAGGTGTCGTATAGGGAAGCAAACTGCACAAAGAGATAAAAATGAAAACCCAGTGCAGATTGACATCACAACCACTTCAGGGATTCTAATGCCATTTAGTTCATTGTCAGATATATTTAAAATATAGTACAATTTGGGAAATAGTTGTCAGGCAACAATCAGTCCCATCAGTTCAATTTCAGGAACATGATAAAGCTTAAGGGTGACTATACAGACACTCTTTTTCAAAGCACACGTGACCACTAGAATGGATTCTGTAATTGAAAGCCTAGTATCAAAAGTGGTCTCTGGCTGATAACACATAGGTCAGCAGGCCACAAAGTACAAGTGACATCTCCTCAATGGATTGGTAAATGTCTAGGGAGGGAAGAGTCTGGATTCCTCTTTCTGGGAAATTTGGGTGAGGTCTGCCCCCACACATAGCAAAAGGTCACAAGGTCATTAACAATATCTACTCTCAGCTTTCTGAATGAAATGTAGGTACTTGATTTTTGTCTCTCCCATTGAGAAGACACTCCTGTATGATAAATATTCCTGTTTCTTTTAGTGTTTCTTGTGAGTACAAGCAAGGATCTTTGTGCCCTTAACAAATAAACACATGGAGGGAAATGAAAAACAGAAGAAAGAAGAAAACAATAAAGCAATAAATCATTTATTTTTGAGAAAAATGTATGTATTAGCTTTTTTCTGTGATGTTAGAAGCCTTTTCTAGAAGTGTTAGCAAAGTAAAAACACTTTTTGTTGTTGTTGTTTTTTGTATTTCTAACAGAATAATGGAGAAATGAGTTACAGGAAAAATCAAAAGAGACTAAAAAAATTTACCATCAGGTCTTTAAATTTTTCATTAAAGAAAGTGAGAAAATCAAGTAGTATATGCAACAGTAAACTCCACTTAGTCACTACCTCTGTCATGAAGTGCTCCTACTTAATTATTTAGAAATTGTAAAGAAAAATGTAACAGAAGAAATGCAATTGTAGGTGAATAAATAATTAATAAAATTCTCCTAATATTGTTCAGTTAGGTTAAGGAAATAGCTAAGAAGCCACACATCTATATTGAAAACAATAAAAACTAATAAAATTTCCATAGATTTGATTTGAGTTTTATTTTTGATTAAATGTCAGAATCATATCACCCCTAAGATGCAATACTGTGAATTTCAAAAATAACAAAACTTTTTTATCATACAGTTTAAGTATGTCCAGAATGCATTCTTAATTTACAGTATTATTTCCTCTGGGCAATAAAGAGAACCAATACAATAACAAAAACAAAATTTGTGTTTTAAATAGAATTAGTTTGTTTTGATCATGCTGAATACAGATACCATATCTCATATAATCACTGGACTTACTGCAATGTTGATTTGAAAGTATCTTAAATTCAAATAGATTCAAGCCTATCACCTTGCACTAAACTCAAGTACAAGTGGATTAAAGACCTCAACATAAACCCAGCTAACTGAATTTGATAGAAAAGAAAGTGGAAAATACCTTTCAATGAATTGGCAGAGGTGACCACTTCCTAAATATAACACCAGTGGCACAGACACTAAGAACAACAATCAATAAGTGGGACCTCCTGAAACTGAGAAGCTTCTGTAAAGCCAAGGACACAGTCAATAGGACAAAATGACAGCCTACAAAATAGGAAAAGATCTTCACCAACCCTACAAGTGACAGAGGACTGATCTCTTAAATATTTAGAGAACTCAAGAAACTAGAGGCCAAAATCTTGAATATCTCAATCAAAAAATGGGGTTCAGAACTAAAAAGGGAATTCTCAGCAGACAAATGGCTGAAAGGCACTTGAAAAAGTGCTCACCATCCTTAGCCATCAGAGAAATGCAAATTAAAACAACTTTCAGATACCACCTGACACCTGTCAGATTGGCTAAAATAAAAGACACAGATGGCAGCCTATGCTGGAGAGGTTGCAGAGCAAGGGGAACACTCCTCCATTGTTGATGGGAATATAAGCTTGTTCAGCCACTCTGGAATGCAGTATGCCAGTTTCTCAGAAAACTGGGAATTCATCTCCCGAAGGATCCAGCAATACAAATACTGGGCATATACCCTAAAGATGCACATTCACATTCCAAAGGCATTAGCTCAACTATGTTTATAGCAGCATTATTTGTAATAGCAAGAACCTGAAAACAAACTAGATGCCCCTCAACTGAAGAATGGATTAACAAACAGTGGTACATCTACACAATGGAGTACTACTCAGCAGTAAGAAAAAATGATACCCTAAAATTTACAGGCAAATGGATAGATTTGAGAATATCCTCCTGAGCGAGGTATCTCAAACCCAGAAAGATAAGCAGGGGTTGTACTCACTCGCTCACTCTAAACAAACAAACAAACAAAAAAATCAAAGAACAAAGCATGTCCAAACTGCAAACTACAACCACTGAAGAGCTTGGGATCTGAAACACCTTGGATCCCACTTCCTCCAGAGGAACTCCTGATCCAGACTTGATGTTGGGATGAAGAAAGTGTATCTGCCTGGAGTGGATGCTGAACTAAGCCACACTGGGACCTTGAGATCTCCTGCCCTTGCTGGGGAGGAGATAAAGTGATGTGGAGAAGAGATAGTGACTGGAAGGGGCAGGAGGGGGAAGGGAGCTTTAGCAAGGATATACATGGATTAAAAAATATGATTTTATTTGTAATTATTAATGCCGCAAAAAACATTCTAGTTTTTATAATAGAATAAAAATTGAGAGTTTACAAACATAATGTAAAATGATCGCAAAGGTAGATGCAAAGAATTCAGTGAGGAATGCACAAATTGGACTTGAGTATTTTTATATAATAAATACATACATAAATACATAAATCTATAGGAGGACATGAAGTTTAGATGAAGATTTTATGATGTTTCCTGAGGAATTTGAAAAAGAGTGAGGAGCGGATATGATCAAAACACAATGAATTCACATATGACGATTTCAAAAAAAATATAAATAAAATAAAAAAATAAGACAAGAAAGAATTAATTTTTAAAAAAATTTACAATAGCCAAAGGCATTTGTACTTGGCTATGTTCAGAGGATATGTTCAGTTGTGTTGCAGCTGGACTGTCCCTAACTTGAACATCAATCTCACTCTGGGTGTGAATCTTGCAAGAGTAGTGTAGGGACTGGAGGGAATTAGAGAGAGAGAGAGAGAAGAACTGGGATGATATGACAACCAAATATGTTGCTCTATTTATAATATTTCAATAATACTGTAAGCTTGTTATTCCTGTTATTGAGTATATCATTCTTAGTTCTTATATAATAAGGCAACCCAGAGTGCTTAATACTCAGGATCAATTACTGAAATCCTTGTATTATATATTTTAGAAGGATGTTATTTCCCCCTTTATAAAATACAAAAGTCTCCACTTATAAGCTTTGAATTCTGGCTGGGAAGAGTACCATGCCCCTGAGCCACTAATAGAAACCATCATCTTATGAAATCATAACATCCAATGAAACCACATGCGTGTGTGGAGTCTCAAGTGCAGTGTAAACACCTCAAGTCTGCCCACTAATCAAAATTGGCCTAAAAATAGAAAACTCCATAAGGACTTAGCAGAGACAGATGTGAAAGAATCTCTTGAAGATTTCTCCAGAAACTGGGGGATGTGGCAGAATTCTTATGAAGACAAAAATCTCAACTGAACAAAATATAATAGGCAAAATAACTAGACCCATAGAAAACCTCACCAGAGATTGTCATCTGATTCTAAATGAAATAACTCAGGCTTGTAAGACTAATAATAAGTATATAGTTGGAATAAACTTTAAAATGTGTATATTTGAATTATTAAAGAAGATATAAGTTATGCGTTTACAGGAATAGTTTTTAGTTTTAAGATTCACTTTTTAAAAGTAAATATAATCATGGGTAAAGTTTTAAAGTGATAGGATTATTTTATACATGCTGAAATAATAGCTTTCTATTCAAGATAAAATTTGTGATTATATTATGGTGAGTGGATCTTTAATATGCATGTCTGTATGTAATATTTACATTAATAAACCAATCAAAGGGCAGATGTAACACTTAATAAGAAAAGTTGTATAAATGCCCAATGTTGAATATGACAAGAAATTAGGTCTGTTCTGTGTAAATAGGAATATTTTAACCTATTAATATTTCCGAAGGGCGATGTGCCTCAAATGGATGGTGTCTTAGCTGCAAATCAGCTTCTCTTACCTGGCATTTTTCAACTTACCAATACATAAATTCATGAGCTATCTGATTTCCATCAATAATACCCCAAATGTGAAGAAATTCTTTGGTTTGCATTTTAGATACAACATGTGCAGAATTATCAGTCAAATAAGTAAGACAAATATATGGAGAATAAATTTTGGGCTAAATATTTGCAGTGATGTAGATTTGATATAACTTCTTCTAAGAAAATTTAAAAATATAATAATGAAGGTACTCATATTACAATAAAACAAATCCATAAAAAGGTATCATACTCATTCTTTCTATCTATAACAATTTAAGAAGTGTTTAAGACACAAATTTGAAATTGAAATAAAATATAAGACAAAATACTTTAAAGTGTATCTGCCTGGAGTGGATGCTGAACTAAGCCACACTGGGACCTTGAGACCTCCTGCCCTTGCTGGGGAGGAGATAGAGTGATGTGGAGAAGAGATAGTGACTGGAAGGGGCAGGAGGGGGAAGGGAGCTTTAGCAAGGATATACATGGATTAAAAAATATGATTTTATTTGTAATTATTAATGCCCCCAAAAAGATTCTAGTTTTTATAATAGAATAAAAACTTGAGAGTTTACAAACATAGTGTAAAATGATCGCAAAGGTAGATGCAAAGAATTCAGACTGTGAGGGATGCACAAATTGGACTTGAGTATTTTTATATAATAAATAAATAAATACATACATAAATACATAAATCTATAGGAGGACATGAAGTTAATTCCCTCTCTAATTCCCTCCAGTCCCTACACTACTCTTGCAAAATTCATACCCAGAGTGAGACTGATGTTCAAGTTAGGGACAGTCCAGTGAAAAATGCATTAATGTCCCATGGTCCTGCAAGTTGATTCTCAGCTATCAGGATTGGATGGGAGGCAAATACTAATCATCAGGCAATGTACTTCTGAACTACCCTCTTCAGTTGTGCACCCAATCATCAGGCAATGTACTTCTGAACTACTGTCTTCAGTTGTGCACCCACTTTTAACTCCACCAAGCTCCAATGTATCATTCTAATTCAATGGTCACATAAGGTAGAACTTATTAAACTAAATAGATCACACAAACACACACACACATACACACACACATATCATGAATCTTAGTGAGGAACTTAGTGAAAATGGGATGGTGGGTAGAAAGGGTCATAAGGCTGGGTGGAAGATAAAAGCTATTATGGAGAAAGAGTAATTATAATCCATGAATGAAATTGTTAGAGAACAAATTTTTTAAAAATGACCACAGTGGCACAAACTTTATGGGAATAACCAACCACTATCTGCCTGGCTTTAAAGCCCACTACATGAGATGGAATTGCAACTAACATTTCAGATGTCCCAGAATCCGGAACTAGGTAGGCTATAGGACTAGATGAAAACTAAATTATTTTTTCTGGTAAAAAAGTATAGCAATATAATGATTTCCAATATCATTCTGCTATACCTAGAGATTATGGTCTAATTTAATCATCATCAGAGAAGTTTCCTCTTACTGTAGATGATAACTAACACCAAGATATGTAGAGAGATTTTAGAATAACTAAGCCTAAATGAGATGTGTACATCAAATCTGTACCATCAGGACTCAGGGAACAATACAGAAAGGGTAGAGAAAGGTTGTATGAGCCCTAAGAGATGGAGAACACCAAGGAAAAAGTATTTTCCAGACACAGTAGGACTGATTCACATAGGAATTTACTGAGAGTGTGCCAGCTTGCACAAGGCCTCACAGGTTCAAGACAAAGAGGTCTTAGCCCTGAGTAGGGAGGTGGACAAAAGCATCCGTACCTAACTATGAAGCTATCTCCAACAGACTACTATTTGCAAAGGAAAACAGTTTTCTTCAGAGGAGTCTCATTGTTATACAAAACACATTTAAAGGCAGACCCCATGCCTAGCAGTAGATGGCCAATGCCAAACAAACTCAAGAAGGTTTTCGTAGATTTTTTTTTTGGATCATATTGTTTGTGTTGGAACTGAAAAAAATCAGATCTTACTAGTCTTTCCCTTGTGTATTATGATTCCTGATCGCATGTTTTCAGAGGTTTCGTCTTTGTGTTTATGTGTGTGTTTTTGTAAATTTTGTTGTTTTTTATTATTTTGGTTTGTTTGCTCTTTATATTTTGTCTTTTGTTTATTAAAAAAGGAAAAAAACATTGCAATAAGTTGGGTAACTATGTAGGTGGAGAGAATTTGGGAAGGAATGAGGAAAGATAAATTGTGATCTGAATATGTTGTATGTACTCACTCGTAAGTGGATTTTAGAGAAAAAGGAAACACTGCAAACCACAACCCCTGAACAGCTAGGTAATAGAAGGAACTTAAGGGAGACATCCAGGAATCCTCCTGGGAAGAGAAAGAAAGAAAATCTCCTGAGAAAACTGGGATCATATCAGGGAGCAAACTAGGAGAGGAAGGAACAAATCATGAGAAAAACAGATGGTTGAGTGATAGGAGCAACAGAGAAGAAAAACAAATATCTTGATAGAGGGAGCCACTGTGGGATTATAAAGAAACCTGGTGCTAAGGAAACCTCCAAGAACCCACACATTATTTCTGGCTGGACTCTAAGAAATAGTAGAGAGGGTGCCTAAACAGGACTTTCCCTATAATCAAATGAATGACTACCATAATTGTCATTATTGAACCTTTATTCAGCAATGGATAGAAGCTAAAGCAGAGATCCATGGCTGTGTGGACCATGAAGGGGAGACCCACAGAAATGGCAAGATGGCTGACACAAGCATTTGGGAATTCACTGATTCAGAAATAATCACTGAGGAACCTTCAGTGAAAGTAACTAAACCCTCCAAGGGTAGACAACTGTCAAATGGTTTGGGTAGTTTGTGGATCCTCTTGCAGTAGGATCAAAGTTTGTTCCTTGTGCATGAACATCGGAGGCCATTCCCTACAAAAGAACACCTAACCCAGCCTTAACAATGAGCAACTTGGATATACTTCAACTGGATATGCCAGACTGAACTTATCTACCTTGGGACTCCTTGTTCTCCTTAGAAAATGAATGGAAGATGTGGTAGGGGGAGGCTGAGGGAGGACTGGGAAGGACTGAGAGGAAGGGAGGGGGAGCAGAGGTAGAAAATAAAAAAATTTTCAATTGAAAAATCTCATGAAAAATTTTAAGTTCATGTTTTAGCTACTACTTCTATAATTGCTTTCCAACACAAGTTTCTAAATATATTAAGTACAATCTTCTTAATTGATATATTATAATTTGCATGTATATGATCTTAGGGCTGATATTCTACTAACTATAACAGTTCTTGGAATGTGTTTATAACAATTGTCAAGGGCTTTACTGAATAGTTTTATGTCCACTTCACACAAGCTAGAGCTATCTGAAAGGAGAAAATATCAATTGAGTAAATGCCTCCTAAGTTACAGTGAAGGACATCTTAATTAGCAATTCATAGGGGATGGCTGCTCCCATTGCAGTTAGTATTAACCCTGAGCTGGTGTTCCTGGGTTCTATAGAAAAGCAGACTAAGGAAACCATAAGAAGCAAACCCTTTATGTCCTCTGCATCAGCTCCTTCCTCTGACTTGCATCCCTGCTTGAGTTTCTGTCTTGAATTCCTTTAAGATGATGGGTACAATGTTGAATTGTGTGCCACATAAACCATTTCCTGAAGTTTGCTTTTGGTAATGTTTATTTTATCACAGCAATAGACATCCAAACAAAGACATGGGCCAACACAAATGACTACTCACTTTGCTGAACAGTAGAACAGGACTGTTGATTGCTGTGAATAAGTGTTTTTAGTTAGGGTCTTACTGCTGTGAGGAGACTCAGTGATCATGACAATCCATAAGTAAAAACATTTCATTGGTAATAGCTTACAGTATCAGAAGTTTAGTCTATTATTTTCGTGGTAAGAAGCATGGCAGCATGCAGGCATAAATAGTGCTGGAGAAGGAGCTGAGTTGTACATCTTAATCCATAGGCAGAATAAGGAACTCTGTGCCACATTGGGTATAGCTTGAGCCCATAAGACCTCAAAGCCTACCTCTACAGTGACATACTTTCTTGAACAAGGACATACCTCCTTCAAAAAGGCCCAACTTCCTCATACTACAACTTCCTATGAGCCAAACATTCAAATACACAAATCTATGGGGAACAATCCTCTCAATACACCACCATAAGTCATTGTCTAAAAAGCTGGATTAAAAAAAAAAAACATTTTTATTTAGGAATTATAAAGAGTAGATGTGCCCTTAGATATGTCCCAAACTATGTGTCAGAACCCCTTCAGGAATCCCCTATCTCCAAAATATTTACATTAAACATCATAACAGTAGAAAATTTTACAGTTATAAAGCAGTAATGATACTAATTTTTATGATTGGGAGTCACTTCAGCATAAGGAACTTTATTAAAGAGTCACAGCATTTAAAAGGTTGGGAACCACTGCTCTAGATTATAAGACAACAGCATTCATTATGTACCCTTTAAGAAAGGAGAAAAATTGAAGACTACTGTTTAAATAGTATAATATGAATATGTATTCACTTGCCTGTTTATGGTATGAGCATGGCAGTGCAGGTGCCTATGGAAGCCAGCAAGGATCTAAGATCCCCTGGATATGGAGTTACTAGAGACTGTAAGCTACTCTCTACAGCCCAAGACCCAACTTTTCTTTTACTTCTTTTATTTAAACTTTCTCTGTACATTATATTTTGACTATACTCTTCTCCTCTTACAACTTAGTAAAGATCCTACTCACCTCTTTAAGTACTCAACCTGAAATGCTCCCCTCTCTCATTCTCTTTCTCTCACCACAAATCTCCCACCCCCTAAAATCTAAGCAAGCAGGGTCCAGTCTTGTAAACACAACCTTAAATTTAAATGGAAAGTATGTTCAGTCTGGAATACAGACACATTGACTTACATGCCTTTATGAAAGGACTGTCCTTTCCTTCTAATTGTATCTGTCAAATCTGAGAAAAACTTCTTTCTAATTTTCACACATTTTATAAGGTCAATCATGGCCTATCTCCTTGAACAGTAAGAGGCAATGGAATGATAGTTTAAGGAGGATGACCTATTCTGAAAAAAATCATTTGCACTATTCTTTGTGATAAAGTCTTTATTGCATTTTAGCTGGGCTCAAACTGAGTAGCCAGACCCTCTTGTCTGCTTTGCAGGCTCACTGCATGGAACTGTACCTTAACATCCTGAGATAATCACATTGTTTAGTTTTTGTTTACATTGTAAGGATTTGTATTAACACAAAATGATGCTCATATATACATTGTTCTATTTATAATGACAGTGATGAAAGCCATGTTCAGATGTTCCACTCTGGCCCCAATCCCGGGAATATCCAAATCTTCCTACATTATTATTTGGTCTGTTGTATAGTATGTTACTTGAATTTTATTACATATTATTTCTTCTTGATATTGTGTTGTTCAGTTTTCCTTGACAAAAGTAATGCTCTTCCTACAGTTAGAAAAAAATATTTCACATAGATCAGAAATTTTGTTGTTTTGTTTGATTTGTGTAATTTTTTTTCCTGAATGCTTGAGATTTCCTATTTTTTTTAAACTTCATTAGCTAAAAATTAGAAAAAATGGATTTTAGCTATCTGAGTCAATGCTTAGACTCAAAAGTTTATCAATATATTCTTCTTTTACATACATGTTCTATTCAACCTTGAAGAACATTTTCCCTTTAACTTTCACCACCCTCTATGTATGTTTTAAGTTAATAATTTCCATAAACTCAATGAGAAAGTATTGAACTTGAACTGAGGAATTCTGATTCTAGAATATACCATTTAAATATGAACAGCTTGCTTGGTGTTTGATGTGACTTCAATCCCTTTGCCAGGTTTATTTCTTTCAAATTTCACCCTAAATGACTTCATGCTTTCACAAAATTGTATAGAATAAAATGTAAACAACACCACTCATAGAAATCAAAACCAGGTTCTAAAATGGCAAGGCTTCCTTTTCAAAGGAAAACAAACATAGCTGTGATACACATAACTTCTGAACATCTTTGAGATTGTTTGATAAGCCACATATGATAAGGCATGAGCTAATCTTCTCTGAAAGCTATTTAAGCAAAATGATGTTAACACTCAGGTCTAACAGTTTAATGTTATTACACTACAAAATTCATGTCCTTTTCCAAAATAAGCGTGTTTTAGAATAGCAATACAGATGTCATATAGGGGCAAGATTATCAAGAGATAATTAGACCCCAGAGAGCTTACAGGCTCTTGGCTTATAAAAGCAGTATTGCAGGCTTGTCTTATTAAGTAACTGCTAAGAAAGTCAGAGTTAACTATAAATACTCACATTTCCCTGTAATTACTTTAAAAAGTATAAACGAGGTTGATGCCAATGTTCCAAGTTAATAGGGTCTCTCTATTACCCCAAAATGTCTAAATATATCTTAGAAAATCAATTTTCAAAGTGAATCTCAAATAAGAATGTGGAAAGAAAGTAGTCTGTTTTTTCTCTTTGTTAACATTTTTAGGTTAGCTGCTTTCAAGATGTTTTTAAGTTCTGCTAAATGAATTCCTTAGTTTGAAGAATTAGTTGACTCATTTTTATGAAAATCTAAAAATCTAACTGCATGTAGTTCCAGTATATGACATATTTGTATATCCATTCATCCTGAAAGGTCTTCTTTTTCTGGGCTGTTTGCTACCTAAACTGTGACACCATCTCTAGACATATTTATACCACTTTCAGAAAGAGCCATATCTTACTGCTATAAAATTCTTTTCCACCATCTATAACCTCCTTATCTCCTCAACCTAGACATAGAAATATTTCTTCTTAGTCATTCAAATAGAATCTTATGATTGATTTTAGAAACCCAGTACTATGATTGCTTATTAGCCATATACAGACCCTTTCTTTAATCAGTCTTCAAACAAACCAGTCATCTGAATCTCCATTTTTTTACTGAGTTTCTTAGCACAGTATATTTGCTCAATGAATATCTACTAAATAAATGAATGAAGAGAGTGAGTGTATTGACTACAGAATTGAACAGAAATTATCTCTTCTCATGACCTGTCTTTGTCACTATTTCTGTCCTTAGCAGAATAAAACTATTTTCTTTTCCCAAGAGAAGTAATAAATGCAAGTAGAAGCCCGGTTGGTTTACTACAAAATTCTATCTATGTTTAGAGGAAAGACAGAAAACAGTAAGATTTTCTTTATCTTCTTTTGCTGTGAAAAGGTCACTAAATATTTCCTATGATAGTTTTATACATTTTAAAAACAAAATTTAGCTCTATTAGATTCCTGACTTTTTAAGTAATTATTATGGGACCTAGATGAATTAAGCAATTTAACCAGTTAAAAATACCACTGTTGCTCCTGTGAACAACTACTTATAAAGCAACCCTTTAGTCTTGTTTCATAGAGTTGATGGAATTATGTGATCCTCAGTCTTGATTTTGGCTAAACCTGACTGTCTTTGATAAAAGGGGCAGGATTGGCTCCACCCACCGGCCGGCTGCCTGGCTTGGGGCCCGCCTCGATTGGCTGGCAGCAGAGACTTGGTGTCCTTGAACCTAAAGACCTAGAGGTAAACCCATTGACCCCACATCAGTGCAGACTTTACCCTGTTTGAGGGGCAGAGCGGACCAAGTGTCCGAGGACTGACTGGGACGATGTTAGCCTTTGCTGCCAGGACCGTGGTAAAGTCTCTGGGCCTCCTCAAGCCCTCCTCCCTGATGAAGGTTTCTGGGCCACTGCCAAGGCTGCCTGTTCCCCAATTTCAGCAATCCTTGGACCATTACCTCAAGGCAGTGCAACCCATTGTGAGCAAGGAATAGTGGGCCCATAACAAGCAACTGGTGGATGACTTTCAGACCTCAGGGTGTGTAGGGAAATGCCTGCAGAAGGGACTGGAGGACAGGGCCAAGAAAATGGAGAACTGAAATTTCCCCCAAGTAATTACCTCCAGCAAGTGCAGGGTGGGCAAGAAGGACCTGGTTGTAGCTTCTCAGAGCTGGCATTAGTCATGGGAACAGAGAGAGAAGAGTGGAAGCAGCATTGTAAATTGCTGAGTGGTGGCTCAAGACAGTCTGTTTCTAGTATCGCCAGCTGTGGTCATCTACTCCAGCCCAGTAGTGATGCAGCCTAAGCAGGACTCTGTGGACTTACAGGGGCAGTTTCGGTTTGCTACCAAACTCATTGAGGGTATGTTGGATTTCAAGTCCATATTTGACAAAAGCCTGCCAGTTGAGTTCCTGGGGGAAAGCCCTTGTGCATGAACCAGTAATATCAGATCCTGTCCTCCTGCCATGTGCCGGCCCCCAAACAGGACTCCGTGGTGAATTTCTTAAAAGTAAAGAAGTCACCCATGCACATCACTGTGCTACACAACTACCAGTTCTTTGAGCTGGATGTGTACCACAGCGATGGGACACCCCTTACCTCAGATCAGATCGTTGTGACGTTGGAGAAAATTTGGAAATCATCACTGCAAACCAACAAACAACCAGTTGGCATCCTTACCTCCAACCACAACACCTGGGCCAAGGCCTACAACACCCTTATCAAAGACAAAGTAAACCAGGAGTTGATGACTCTATTCAGAAGAGCATGTTCACTATGTTTCTGGACAAGTCAGTGCCCAGTGGCTCAGATGACATCTACTGTAACTATGTAGCAGGCCAGATGCTGCATGGTGGTGGCAGCAAGCAAAACAGTGGCCACCGCTGGTTCGACAAGACACTGCAGTTCATTGTGGCAGAAGATGGATCTTGTCGGATGGTTTATGAGCATGCTGCTGCAGAAGGATCTCCCATTGTCACTCTTCTGGACCATGTCATTGAATACACAAAAATGCCTGAGTGTGTGCAGTCTCCTAAGGTGCCCTTGAATATGCCCAAGAAGCTTCAGTTCAACATAACACCTGAGATCAAGAATGACATTGAGAATGCCAAACAGAACATCAGCATCATGATCCAGGACCTGGACATCATGATGCTCGTATTTTATCACTTTGGAAAGGACTTCACCAAGTCAGAGAAGCTAAGCCCTGATGTCTTCATCCAGACAGCCCCACAGCTGACATACTATAGGATTTATGGACAGGCATGTGCCACATATGAAAGTGCCTGTCTGCACATGTTTCACCTGAACGCTTCAGAAGGCTGTGCAGGCCCACCAAGCCTACACTGACCAAGCCATCTCAAGAGAGGCCTTTGACTGGCACCTCGTGGGACTGAAACTACAAGCCATTGAGGACCTGGTGAGCATGCCCAACATGTTTACGGACGTGTCTTATGCCATTGCTATGTACTTCAACCTTTCAACCAGCCAGGTGCCTGCCAAGACAGATTGTCATGTTCTTCGGACATGAGATCTCAGATGGTTATGGCATCTGCTATAGCCCCATGGAAGCCCATATCATCTTTTCCGTCTCAGCTTGCATACAACAGCTATGGTGAGATTAACGCTACCCACATGGCTCACTACTTGGAGAAAACTCTACTGGACATGTGCATCCTACTGCAGAACCACCTCAGACCAAGGCCTGCCAGTACCATTACTAAGTCCTCTTTGGTATGGACACCTGCCATGCCTCAGTTCCTTGGCTCCTGTGTCCTCCAATTTGACTGAATCAGGCAAAGTCTATAGCAGGGCCCCAAGGTCCAAGCCAAGTACCTTCCAGGTCCTGTACTTAATATCTACCACAGTCCAAGTACCAAGGCTGTATGCTGAACAAGACTAAGACCTAGGTCTCCATCATATCAGCCCCAGGAAGGTAACCAGACTAGCTCATTCCTTCTCACAGCAGGGGCTATGAAGAATTCCTTTCCTCAGTCCTGGCCAATCGCCACCGTGTCCACAGCCAAACAGCAATCTGTCTTCATCTATAAATGCCCACGGACTATCTAGTGCTGAGGGGCTCTCAGCCTCCCTGAGGCTGAGGAGTGTCTTTGTGGCCAAAGGGACACCCAAAGTCTCACCTCTATCACTCCACTTGGAGGTGCCATCTCCTAGCTGCCATGTTCTTTATGGTGACTCTTGCTCCACCCTTCTTGCTTCCATGCAGCTTGATCTGAACTACATTCTTGGTTGCATAGTGTGACTATACAGGTGATCAATAATGGGAAGAAGTGCTGGTAAAAAAAAGCAGCAGAATTGATAAGATTCTAGGCAGATGATTACATTGCTTAAACTATAGTACATCTTTGTAGGATTTCTATTCTGTCTCACTACCTTTTGATGTTTCCACTTGTGCCCTGCCTCCTTGTACTCTATATATTTATTTCTTTTTTTTCTTCTTGAGGAAGAGAAGGAAGCTTATACTAACAGATTCCCTCTGGATATAACTGTAGGAGGATCCCAGGAAATTAGTGTTATCTCTGAAATCTTCAATTGTACAGCAGCAATTCTACAGCAGATAGAAACTAAATTTTGTGGGAACCTGATTCAATAGAAAAGAAAATCTTTCATTCCTCAGAAAAGAGTAGTGATCAGCAGCACTTGATTGGCAGCCTTGTACATCTCTCTTAGCTGGATCCAGCTGAAGCCTTTCCAGACTCTCAACCTCCAGAACTGAAATGATGCATGTCTGTGGTTTCTAGCACTTTAATGTGTGGAGATTGTATGCAGGGACACAAACAGAAAGCAAGGTGAAACATTCAACAGCACAGGATTTACCAAACAAAACTTCAAATAGCTATTATGGATCAGAATTTTAACTGAGAATCTAACTAGAGCCAAGTTTTACCTTTGACCAGTGAGTCACTGCTACCACCTCTATATTATACTAGAAGCTGCCAGAAGTATCTGACCTTCACATATAAGAGAACAAAAGTAACAAAAAGGCTCCAGAGTTCAAGCAATGACCGGTAGTGTCATGTTTGCTCTGCCAATCACTATAATTTGAAGACAAATTGCTAAATCAATCACACTTGTTTTTTTTTCCCTGCAAAGCCAATACAGCAAGATCAATTTTAGAAGTGTTTTGAAAATGAAATAATAAAGTGTATTTACATCATCTAGCTCCATATAGACATGAAATATTTCCATCTAATAAATTTTCCTGTCAAAAATTTTTGTCTAAATGTGAAATTTTCCAAATGATTAAATGAGCAACTTAAATGTATCAGAATTGATTTTTTTCTGAGAAAGCCAAATTTTCCTTTTAAAATATGATACTAGCATATCATTTGAAAGAGATGATGTTGTGCCTAAAAACTTTTTATTGCCAGTCATGGTGGTGACACATACATGCAATCATAGAGTTCAAGCTTCCTTAGACAATCTTGACCTACAAGAAACCCAGAGTTGAAAGAGATATTGAATTTTAAGGATCAAGGAAGACTTGTAGCTTGGTGTGCTCTGCCGGAACAGTTCAGAAACCTGGCCAAAAAAAAAAAAAAAAAGAGTTAAAAGACTGCTATTAGTGAACTCCCTTAAATCAAGTTCCTGTTAGCAGCAGTCATGCAGAAGTAGCTTTAGAGGCGGCTCAGAGGTAGAGAAGGTGAAACAAACAACCTGACCCTATCCCAGATCTTTTCTAAAGACAAGAAAGGAGGGTAAAGACAATCATAAAGATTCTTTCATTCAAAGTGCTTTACAGAGCTATGATGAAAATACAACCTACTAACACTCTCCACATTACCCCACAAGCTAAGCCTAGACAAATAGGAGCATTTGTTCTTAAAAGTCTTCAAGGAGTGCAGAATTATAATTGTAAAAGAATAAAGTGTTTAAATGCAGGATGAAGAAACTACTCTTGCATTTTTATTGAAACAAGTTGAACAGAGGTAACTGGTGTAAAGCAAATCCCTGATGATGTATAGCATATAAGGAAAGGATCCTTTAAAAAGGATTTCGGTGTTTGGTTGCAGAATATTTCAAAGCTTGGGATGAAACATGAGAAAGACTACTTTATTAAAGGAAGAGGATATATTTAAGTGAACCTCAAGGAAGAAGTTAACTATTCCCAGCATTTCAGACATACTAGGCTGAGTAATGTGCCCAATCCAATGTCTGAATCCTGTTGCAGAAAAGTCTGATTTTCACCAATCCACAGAATTCTGAGGAATGATAGAAAGGAAAAGCTTTTGGAGGAAATCAAACACTTTATAGAAAAAAAATCGCTAGAACCTTAAAAATAAATAAACTAAGTAATTTCATATGGCAAAGTTCTACATGTTTCAGATTTAATTATCTCTTTCAGCTAAATATTGTATTGGTGTTTTTTAAAACAAAATATGTAACAAGTGACCTCTTTAAAAATGTTCAAGTGAATTACTATAATAGGACATTCAAATGAAATACCAAAATGCAAATTGAAATAGTGTTGTGATACAAATGTCAGACTATTGCTTTGTCTTTTTAATGAATGGTAAAATAATGATGGAATATCAAAAGAAACATTTAACTTTCTTTGCTTTTATTTCATTTTTTTCTTTTATTTATTTCCCATGGATTTTTGCTTTCACAATATAATAAAAATCTTGCCACTTTCATAGCCTCACATACAATCAGGAGCCCACTGTTTCTCCGCAAGACTGTCCTACTAGCATCATAACTATTTTGAAACTCAGTCCTAATATACAATGGAACTCATGTTGCTATTCTTTTTCAGAAGACCTACTGGGGCTCAGCATTTCATCCCCATGAAGGTCCAACCCTTTGTGTATGTCATAAAGTTGCCGTTAACAGACTCTGACTTCACCTCCTGCTGCTGATTGTTGACTTCCTTGGACATCTTATTATGAGACTCAAAAAAAAAACAACCAAAAAAAACCCCCAACAACAGCAAAACAAACAAAAATAGTGTTTTACTGTTCCTATATCTTCTCACACAATATTATCTCTGTTTTTGTCTTTACTAAGAACAGCAATCAGTAAGTGAGACTTCCTGAAACTGAGAAGCTTTTGTAAAGCCAAGGACACAGGCAATAAGACAAAACAACAGCCTACAGAATGGGAAAAGATTTTCACCAACCCTACAAGTGATAGAGGACTGATCTCTAAAATATATAAAGAACACAAGAAACTAGAGCCCAAAAGCTTGAATGACCCAATCAAAAAATGGGGTTTAGAACTAAAAAGGGAATTCTCAGCAGAAGAATTATGAGTGGCTGAAAGGCACTTGAAAAAGTGCTCATCATCTTTAGCCATCAGAGAAATGCACATCAAAACAACTTTGAAATATCACCTTACACCTGTCAGAATGACCAAGATTAAAGACACAGATGACAATCTATGCTGGAGATGCTACAGAGCAAGGGGAACACTCCTCCATTTTTGATGGGAGGGTAAGCTTGTTCAGCCACTCTGGAATGCAGTATGGTGGTTACTCAGAAAACTTGGAATCAGTCTCCCCAAGGACCCAGCAATACCACTTCTGGGTGTACACCCTAAAGATGCATAGTCACACTCCAAAGGCATTAGCTCAACTATGTACATAGCAACATTATTTGTAATAGCAAGAACCTGGAAACAACCTAGATGTCCCTCAACTGAAGAATGGATTAACAAACTGTGGTACATCTACACAATGGAGTACTATTCAGCAGTAAGAAAAAATGATACCCTAAAATTTGCAGGCAAATGGATAGATTTGGAGAATATCCTACTGAGCAAGTTATCACAAACCCAGAAAGATAAGCAGGGGATGTACTCAGTCATTAGTGGACTTTAATCAAAAAGTAAAGCACATCCAAGCTGCAAACCACAACCACTGAACAGCTTGGAATCTAAAGCACCTTGGACTGGCACCTTGGAACTCATTCCCTCCAGAGACCTGATCTAGTCTTGATGTTGGGATGAGAAAAGTGGATCTGCCAGGAGTGGATGCTGATCTATGCTACCTTGGGACCTTGAGACCTCCTGCCCTTGCTGGGGAGGAGATAAGGCAATGGGGAGAAGAGAGAGTGACTGTGGGGGGGGGGTGGGAGGGAGAAGGGAGTTTGAACAAGGGGATGCATGGATAAAAATGAAATGAGACTTTATTCATAATAAAAAGTATTTCTTTACATTCTAAATAATCATTTTGTCCTTTTTAGATATTTCATGACAATCCATGTTCTATATAATCTATTCCAAAAGTTTATCTTGGGCTATATTACTTGGTTTGGGAAAACAAACTCATCTTATTTCTGGATTGCTCATGAGTCTGAACTTCATGTTCCTTACAAATCCACCTGTACACCAGGTAACAAAATTCTTGCTTGTTTCAAACCAGTATACCAGTATGGTTTGTGAATCTATACAAAAGATAAATATTTTTAAACAATTGGATGCTTTTGTCTTTGCAAGGTTGCCTGTAAATGTAAAAATAACAGAAGATTATAAATTGTAACTTTTGCTATATGGCAGATTTACCCAGTGAAGTGCTATTCAGTTCATCCTGCACCCCCGATGGGGTAAGAGCTGTCATTTATCAGCAACTAAAAGTTCTTTTCTGATTAAGGTCATTTGATACTGGCTCCAAATTTCTATCTACAAAGTTTCAGAACTATTTGGAAACACATATTGCTATAGGCTCATCCTATACTGCTGATAACTCAATTCAAGCATTAAAGTTTACTGATGCTCTATTTTACTAATTCATCTAGTAATTTATGATTTTCTTCTCTTCTACTCAGTAAATTACTAACTAGTTTTCTTCAAATCTTTCTTCTGATGTGGGGTGCCTTTCTATATACTGTGAATATTCTTTGATGAAGAAACTGTCTTGGCTTATGACAGGCATCTTAAAAGTAGTCAGTGAAACCAGAGTATACATAGGGGAAGAAGAGATGGGTCAAGGAGACACCATCCATCTGCCTAAGAATCAATATATTAAAGTAACACAGGTAAGCCAGGGACCAGACATATTAATGGAAATGGGTTGAATTAAGATGCAAGAGCTAGCTAGTTAGTAATATGCCTGGGCCATAGGTCAAGCAACATGAAATTAATATAAGCGTATGAGTCATTTTGGAGGGCTAAGCAGCAGTGAGCAGGTCTGAACCATGGGGCTAGTCCTAGGCCAGAAACTTATTATTACAGATGGTGCCCAACCTGAGGCACAAACACCCACATAAAGCCAGAGAAAGCTTAGAAAGGGTTCTAGAGCACAGAAATGGAGCCAAAGTAAGCATGCTAACTATGTCTCTGATGTAGGTGATTGTACAAAGATGGTGTGCTGTACAGGATTGAATTACAAAATGGCAGGTTTGCCACAGGTAGCTTAAGCTGTAACAAGGCTGGTTCCTGAAGTCTCACAGAAGATTCAGCATAAGCAATAAGCTGCAAATAATGGATTTAAGGTTTATGCTTATATTGAACAAAAAGGGAACAGAGTCATAGGCAGCTTCTTAGTAGCAGCATTTTCTCACAAGTCTCTGCTGTCAGCAAGCAAAGGCACAGCTCCTTTAAGAGAGGTTTCTTGACTCAGCTTTAGTGGCAAAAACTGTGGCTCTTTAAGAAGCCTGCTGCCAAATATTTAGTGAGCATTGGTGGCAGTGCTCTGCTTGATGACAGTGTGGACTCTACTATTCCACAGAGTTAGGGTGGTAAAATGTTTCATAATATTTAATACTGCTTCTGAGAATTGTAAAGATAAGTGTGGCTCTAGTAATTTTTCCTTTTGCTGAGTACCATGAAAGTTCTCTTACCATTATGTAGTTAATGTATCTATTTCCTCATTCTCAATTACAAACCTTAACATTCTGCACTGTAAATACTCACACTTCCTTAATTATGTACTTTGTCTGGATAATTAATATTTTATGTCAAATAGATGCATTTTCTTACTTTTGTTTGTTTACCTGCTTGTTTTTTGAGACAACATTTCTGTGTGTAAGTCAGGATATTCTGGAACTCCCTCTGTAAAAGATCATGCTGACCTCAATCTCAGTAATTCACCCATCTTTGCCTTTCAAATGTTGGGACTGAAGTCTTATATAACCCCTGCCTAGCTCATATTTTCTAATTCATTAAATCACTTTATCTTTTTAAATTTATTTTAAAAAACTTTAAATTTAATTAGTACATTTAATATTTTTAAGATGTCAAACTAATAATTTTACTTTATGATGATATTTTACATTCATTAGAAGTTTTGAGTTTGTGTGGTTGATCATCATAAATATATTATTGTAAGATAATAAAAGTAATTTATTTTATTATCTGTTTTCTTGTGATGGATTTGTTAAGGAATTTGTTCAAAACTTCACTCAACTTTTATTTTATGTATTGATTTATGGTGCATATAGACAAAATACATGAAAACTATTTATTTAAAGTAATCTTTTAAGATGTATATAAAGGGCTCTGGGGAACAAAAAGAGAACAGAGATACAAACACTTGTGGGATCCAAGAAAACACTTTATAGGCCCTGCGGTCATAAGCAAGTATGAAGGGCTCACTGTGCTCCAGTGAACAGAAAGCCTGGCATGCTTTGCTGGTAAACGCTTGAGACTATACCAAGGCTCATGAGCTACTGCTGAATAGCATATTTGTACCCCTTGTTTGTTGCTCAGATAGAATTCTTAACAAATTGTGGTACATTTACACAATGGAGTACTACTCAGCAGTAAAAAAAAATTGACAAACTAAAATTTGCAAGAAAATGGATGAATTTGGAGAGTATCATTCTTAGTGAGCTAACACAGGCCCAGAAAGATAGACTTAGTAAGTACTCACTCATAAGTGAGTTTTAGACAAAAAGCAAAGAATATCCAGGCTTCAATCCACAAACTCTGAACATCTTGGGATCAGAAGGAACTTAAGAAAGACATCCAGGGATCCCTGTGGGAAGAGAAAATATAGATAGATCTCCTGAGTAAATTGGGGTCATAATGGTTAGTGACCAAGGAGAGGTGGGAACAAATCATGAAAGAAGGAGGTGGTTGAGTGAGAGGAGTAACACAGAGGAAGAAAATAGAGATAGATATCTTGATAGAGGAACCCACTGTGGGGCTGTAAAGAGGCCATGTGCTAGGGAAACCTCCAAGAACCCACAGGATATCCCTGGCTAAGACTCCAAACAATAATGGAGAGGGCACCTAAACAGTATTTCTTCTATAATCAAATGAATGACCATCTTAAGTGTCAGTATAGAACCTTTATCTAGCAATGAATAGAGACAGAAAGCAGAGATCCACAGCTGAGCACCAGTTCAAGCTCCTGGTCCACCTGAAGGGAGAAAGAGATGAGAGTGTATATGAGCAAAGGGGTCAGGATCATGAGGAGGAGACCCACAGAGATAGCTGACTGAAGCTACTAGGAGCTCACTGAATCAGAAACAACCACCGGAGAATCTTCAGGAAAAAGAATTAAACCCTCCAAAGGTAGATGACTGTCGAATGGCATGGCCAGAATGTGGAGCCTCTTGGAGAACATCAGACTATGTTCTGGTGCATGAACTGGCGTCTTGGAGCCCGCTCCTTATAGAGGAAGACCTAACCAAGCCCTAATATTGGGGTGAGGGAATCATAACTTTCAAAAAGCAAAAAAGAAATTGTAATTGCCTATTAGCTTGATGACTCCACTATCACTTTTATTATTATTATTACTATCATTAATTAATTAGTTAGTTTTAAGATTATAATACAATTACAAAATGTTCCCATTTCTTTTCTTTCCTCCATGTCCTCCCATTAGCCCCTCCTACATTATTGACCTTTTTCTCACTAATTATTAATTGCATGCACACAAGTTTTTTCATACATATAAATATTCTTAAATTTAATATATTAAGTCCATAGGATGTTACTTTTGTGTATGTTTTCAAAGATGAGTATTTGGCATTTGAAAACCAACTGGCATATTCTTTTCTTGGGAAAACCACCTCTTATTCCAAGCTTTAATCAGTTGCGTACAGTTCTTTATTTAGGGTTGAGGCCGCATGGGATCCGTTTGCCATGTTAAGTGATGTCACTGTTGTTGGTGGTCAGACTGATGAAACTTTACACAATCTCACAGTCTGGTATAACTTTTGAATAAGAACTTTGACTCAATACTACAGAACTTGAAAACCCCTAGAAGAATGTGGTAACTAGTATCTACATGATCTCTATCCTCCGACTCTTGCCACTCATGTTGATTGGGGTGGGATTCTACAATGATGAATGTATAAGGCAAAGTAATTCCCTAGGCCAAGTACTGTAACTTCTGTGCCTGTCATTTCACTTTTGTACTACTATCTCTGTGAAAAACATTCTCACTTTTTAGATATATCCCACAGCTCTTAGAAACACTCCATATTCATAGTTTAGGTCTACTAATAGTTTAAAATGATATATTAGTAACATCAAAATATTACAATACATTGAAAACATGGCTGCAATCTTAAAGAAAGGAAAAAAAAATTAAATAAAGATTACTAACCTGTGCTGCTCCAGATTTTTTTGGTTACAGACCATAAATTATAGCTCTCCTAGAACACTGACACCAGTCACATCTCTAATTTCTATGGTTATTTTATGATATGAGCACTAAGTGAAAGAATAAAAATGTTAGAATATATAACTTGATAATTACTTCATTATTTTTTTTACTAGTGGTAAATTATTAGAGCAATGTTCCTTCATATAATATAAATGACTGAATTGCAATTGGTTTTTCAGATATTGTTTGCATTTTTTTATTAGCAGCTTTCTTCATTCTAATTGTAGTTTCACAGTTTGACTTTATCTGACACTGGCAATGACTGTGATATCTTATTTACTTATTTAGAAACTCTAACACTTTAACAAATAATAAAGTCCATGACCAAAGGACTATAATCACTCAGCCTTAGATAATAATGGCTGACATTAAAAACATCAATAGTCAAGTGGAAAATTATTTTGACTAGTGAAGTTGAGTATTTATTAAGAACTATCCTTCCACATTTCTATCTGACATTTCTACAGTTAATTTCTCCTTCTAGCATAAGAAGAGGGGAGAAAACATATAAGCATGCAATGACTGTCAATTATTTCTCTAAGTGAATAGACTTTCATATAAAACATAAAAGTGTTTAGTCTGCCGTTGAGAAATCCTGTTTATATTCACAAATGAAATAAGAACAAGCCGTGGAACATAAAAGTTAGATGCAATTTCAGATATGATTGAGCATTGATCAAAGGAAAAAAACTATAGATTTCAAGAGAAACACATCCTCAAACTGAATATGATCTGTAGATAAGCATATCCCTTGTCTTTCATGTTGAAATAGTCTGTATTTCTTGACAGTGAATTGTTTTAAAGAAAATCATATTTTGCAAACCTAAGAAACTCTAGAACTTGAGAAAGGAGTGCTAGTTAATCAAGAATTTGGAAATTAGAGAAGCAATACTGGTCATGATAATGAATAGGCACATCATAATAAATGATATACACATTGACTGAGTGACAGCCCTGAGCTAGATGTCAAATGGAGTGCATTGATAGCAAAGATGATAGTGATTCTTAAAATAGAGGCAGGGACTTAAATTTACTGTTTAATTGCTAATGAAGATTAAAAGGGTTTCTCATTCTTTCAATATTCCAAAGTTAATTTTAAAAATCACAGTACTAATTCTCCTTAAATTGCTTAAACATATTAGAAAATTATTGAAAATAATGTCAACAAGAAATAGTTGCTGAGTTCAAAATGATAAGAAGATTTGATTAGTAAGGAAGAAGTATGATGTGATACAAAGGGTGCCTTAGCATGTTGTCCAATTCTAATAACATCCATATAGAAAATTTGTTAAGTCAAAACAAAGCTAATGTCTGATATAAAAATTCTAGATAGGGAAATTATTCAACCAATGCCTGAAAATTATGTACCAAAATATATATTTGAATCATTTTTTACTGATGCCATTACATCTATAAAACTTACTGACTTCATTAATTATTAATGAAGGTTCTTTATACAAACTAACTTTGAGTACTATATATAGAATAAAAGTTTGGTTTTTTTTAATTGTGGATGTAAGGATTCCTGGCACATAGCATCTACACAGTAAACATGTTAGTCCGATAACCTGACATGGAGATGGGTTAGAGATAAGAATTCCTGGCATATAGATGCCACATGGTAAGCCCAACAAGGTGCTGGAAGAACAAGCCATGTATGGAGGACATGCTTCTAGGTATGGCTATGTAAATCTGTGCCCACCTATTCCCTTAAAAGGAGACACCACATGAAAGATTGCTCTTTTTTCTCTTCTGCTTCTCTGCTCCTGTACTTGCCTGGTAAATTTCCTGAATAAATTCTAGTGTGGCACTGATAGTGTGTGTCTGTTCTCACATGCAAACCCAACAATGATGACTTTCTGAATAGTATTATTAATGAAATTTTTTTTAATATTTCTATCCTTTTACACTACAAAAGTTTCATAAGTTATCAGGACAGATATAATAAGCACACATTATGGGAACCACAATAAGCATTTTGAGGTCTCATGGATTTGCTCCAACCTATGTATCCAGATAGGAGCAAATATTGAATTCAAATATGTTTTTTGACTAGTAATGTGATGATCCCTTCTGGAGATCTTTCATTCCAAATAGATCAAAAGACAGAAAAAGACCAGAATAGAGCACACCTTTGATCCCAAACCTCAGCCTATGACACAAGTTCAAAGACAGTATAGACTATATACTGATTAGGGCATCATAGAACAAAGGAAAACAATACAAACAGGTAAAAAAAAAAACCAAAAATACCATTTTATCTGTATAAATGCTATTCAACCTTTTTTCTTTCTTTTCAATACTATAGATAGATGATGTTCAATGCACACATCAGGTTATACTTGAGTGAAAAGAGAGGATAGAAGCACATGAGATTCAGATTCAGTTGCCCCTACATTAACTTAGAAGTTCATATAGTCAGATGTAGGAATTACAGCAAAAACTCTCGAAAAAAAAATGAAAAGCAAACATTGTATGAGAACTGATGAGTGATAATGTGTATGAATGTTGGGTGCAGACATTAAATTTTTATACCAATTGAAAAAAAAATCTGAGGTACTTTATTTAGTTCATTAACATATCTGAGGAAACCAAACAAACTATTTGTCAGGAAGAATTATCTGGAAAGAAATTACTGAGTTCACTGTTGCATATCTTTGTGGATATTGCCATATCAGAATTAATTACAATTATTAATAACTGTTTTCTCTAGGGATGCTTTCTCTATTACCCAAATAAGTCATTCTTTGTTCAGGTTGCTTGGGGTCTGTCTATTTTCTTGAAAACTTTGCATACATTAGGAAGCCTGGAAATAAGAGAAAATTTGCTTCATATATTTCAGAAAAGTAAAAGCACACTAGTTTGCTACTCATAAATTAGAATCCTACAAAAATAAGTGTATAGATCATCAAGGTAACCATGCAACAATTGTCCTTTGCCACAGAAAATCATCTGAAAACATCTCTTACCTAGAGATGTCAATTTCTAAAAATTCATAGATATTAGTGGGAGTTTGTGTTACTATCATAAACAGTCATATTTAATGTGCATCTATCCATCCAAATGTTTTCTCATGTCACCTAATCACACAAGACATTTGTCTGTGTCATTTTACCATTTTTTACTGATACCTCTTATCTACAGGCAAATACAATATATGTTATACTTGATTCCTTGAATGAGTTTATCAAATAAAAGATTATACAAAACCAGTCACTATCTCAAAAGTGTGGGGAAGTTGGGAGATTTATATTACAACATATAATTTTTTCAATTATATCTTTTTAAATAGAAGATATATCACAATAATTAGATGTTTACATTTTATCACAAGCTTGTTTTTAGCAGTGATGCTATTCACAAGATATTTCCTAGCAGTTTTGGAGATGATAATAGCTACCATAATCTGATTACTCTCTCTCTCTCTCTCTCTCTCTCTCTCTCTCTCTCTCTCTCTCTCTCTCTCTCTCTCTCTCTGTATGTGTGTGTGTGTGTGTGTGTTTGTGTGTGTGTATGTGAGTGTGTTAACCTTTTAGGAGATGTGGAATGAAGTGTTTTTACTTGGTCAAGGTTTGGTTATGGGCCTGTTAATCTGAACACAAAAGGTTACAGATATATCTGGGCTTTCAAAATAGCACAATGTCCCAGAAGCTTCTGTCAATTATCTATCAACTCACAAATTTGAAATTATTTTTAGTTGGGGGAGTTCTTTTCATTTATAATTTAAAACTCTCCAAAACAACAACAACAACAACAAAACCCAGACAGTTCTGGTAGAGCTTTCTCTGATTGGTATTGTTTCCAGCACTGGCTCTTTTTTTTTTATTATGTATAAAGTTATATTTTTTAACCATGTATATCTTTGTTCAAAATCCCTTCCTTCTACCACACCTTCAAATCACTCTCTCTACTCCACAACTCTTTATCTACTCCCCAGCAAGGGCAGGAGGTCCCAAGGTCCAAATATGGCTTAGTTCAGCATCCACTCCTGGCAGAACAGGTGTTCCTCTGGAGGGAGTGGGACCCAAGGTGCTGGTCAAGGTGTTTCAGATACCAAGCTGTTCAGTGTTTGTGGTTTTCAGCTTGGACATGCTTTGCTTTTTGATTTTTTTGTTTAGAGTCCACTAATGAGTGAGTACATCCTCTGCTTATATTTCTGGGTTTGTGATACCTTGCTCAGGGGGATATTCTACAAATCCATTCATTTGCCTGAAAATTTTAGGATATCATGTTTTCTTACAGCTGAGTAGTATTCCATTGTGTAGATGTACCACAGATTGTTAACCAATTTTTCGGTGGAGGGGCATCTAGGTTGTTTCCAGATTCTGACTATTATGAATAATGCTGCTATGAACATAGTTGAACTAATGCATTTGGACTATAAATGTGCATCTTTAGGGTATACACTGAAAAGTGATATTGTTGGATTCTTGGGGAGATTGAGTCCCAGTTCTGAGAAACTGCCATACTGTATTCCAGAGTGGCTGAACAAGTTTACAATCCCACCAACAATGGAGGAGTATTCCCCTTGCTCTGCAAACTCTCCAGAATAGGCTGTCATCTGTGTCTTTTATTTTAGACAATCTGACAGGTGTAAGGTGGTATCTCAAAGTTGTTTTGATTTGCATTTCTTTGATGACTAAAGATGTTGAGCAGTTTTTCAAGTGCCTTTTAGCCATTTGAAATTCTTCTGCTGAGAATTCCCTTTTTAGTTCTGAACCCCATTTTTTTGATTGGGATATTCAAGATTTTGGCTTCTAGTTTCTTGAGTTCTCTAAATATTTAAGAGATCAGTCCTCTGTCACTTTTAGGGTTGGTGAAGAACTTTTCCTATTCTGTAGGCTGTCATTTTGTCCTATTGACTGTGTCCTTGGCTTTACAGAAGCTTCTCAGTTTCAGGAGGTCCCACTTATTGATTGTTGTTCTTTGTGTCTGTATCACTGGTGTTATACTTAGCAAGTGGTCACCTTTGTCATTTCATTGGAAGGTATTTCCTACTTTCTTTTCCATCAAGTTCTGTTTGGCTATGTTTATGTTGAGTTCTTCAATCCACTTGGATTTGAGTTATGTGCAGGGTGAAAGGCTTGGATATATTTGAATTTTTCTACACACTGTCATCCGGCTATGCCAACACCATTTGTTAATGATACTATCTTTTTTACATTGACTATTTTGGGCCTCTTTGTCAAAGATCAGGTGTTCATAGGTATTTGGGTTAATACCTGGATCTTCAATTTGATATCATTGATACAAAAGTCTGTTTTTATGCCAGTACCAGGCTGTTTTTTTTACTGTAGCTCTATAGTATAACTTGCAGTCGTGGATGGTGATGCATCCTGAGATTCTTTTGTTGGGCAAAATTGTTTTGGAAATCCTGGCTTTCCTGTTATTCCAATTAAAGTTGAGTAGTGTATTCTTAAGGTCTGTAAAATATTATATTGGGATATTGATGGGAATTACGTTGAATGTTTAGATTGCTTTTGGTAGAATTGACATTTTTGCCATCTTGATCCTACCTATCCAGGTACATAGGAGGTCATTCCATTTTGTGATATCCTCTTCAATTTCTTTCTTCATTGACTTTAAGTTTTTGTCAAACAGATCTGTTACTTCTTTGGTTATATTTACTCCAAGATATTTGATGCTATTTGCTGCTATTATAAAGGGTGATGTTTCCCTTATTTCATTTTCAGCCTTTTTATTTTTAGTGTAGGAGGGATACTGATTTTTTTTTTTATTTTATCTTGTGTCCTGCTACATTGCTGAAGGTTTTCATCAGCTGTAGAAATTCCCTGGTAGAATTTTGTGGGTCACTTATGTATTCAATCATATCATCTGCAAATAGAGATGGTTTCATTTTCTCTTTTCCAATTTGTATCCCCTTAATCTTCTTTTTTTATCTTATAGCTTTAGCTAAAATTCAAGAGCTATTTTGACTTAGATAAGGGGAGAGAGGACATCTTTGTCTAGTTCCTGATTTTACTGGGAATGCTTTGAGTTTTTCTCCATTAAGTTTGATGTTTGCTGTCAACTTCTTGTAAATTGTCTTTATTATACTTAGATATTTTCCCTGTATTCCTGCTCTCTCCATGACTTTTATCATTTTGTCAAAGGCTTTTTCAGCATCCAAGGATATGATCATGTGGTTTTTTCCTTCAGTTTGTTTATATGATGGATGACATTTATGGGTTTTTTTGTATGTTGAACCATCCCTGCATTTCTGGGATGAAGCCTACTTGATCATGGTGGATGATAGCTTTTGTATATTGTTGTATACAGTGTGCCAAAATTTTGTTGAAAATTTTAGCATCAATATTCATGAGGGAAATTGGTCTGTAATTCCCCTTCTAGTTGTGTCTTTGAGTGGCTTGGTTATTAGGGTAATTGTGGCCTCATAAAAAGTATTTGGCAATAGTCTTTCAGTTTCTACTGTGTGAAACAGTTTGAGAAGTAATAGTATTAATTCTTCTTTGAATGTCTGGTTGAATTCTTCACTGAAACCATCTGGCCCTAGGCTTTTTTTACTTGGGAGGCTATTAATGACAACTTCAATTTCCTTTAGGGTTATAGGTCTGTTTAGATAATTACTCTGGTCCTCATTTACTTTTGGTAAATTGTACCTGTCCAAATCACTCTATATTTCTTCTAAGTTTTCCATTTTTGTGGAATATAGAAATTCAAAGTAAGACCTAATAATTTTCTGGATTTTCTGGGGATCTGTTCTTATATCTCCCATCTCATTTCTCATTTTGATGACTTGGATACTCTCTCTCCTATTTTTTTAGTTTGGATAAAAGCTTATCTATCTTGTTGACTTTCTCAAAGAACCAACTCTTTGATTCATGGAGATTCTTTGTATTGTACTTTTTGTTTCAATTGTATTGACTTCAGCTCTAAGTTTGATTATTTCTTGCCATCTACTCCTTCTAGGTGAGGTTGCTTCTAATTGTTTTAAGGCTTTCAGCTGTGCTGTTAGTTCTCTAGTGTGGTATTTCTCTAGGTTTTTCATATAGGCATCTAGTGCTATAAATTTTCCTCTCAAGACTGCTTTAATTATGTTGCATATCTTTGGGTACGTTGTGGATTCATTTTCGTTAAATTCTAGGAAGTTTTTGATATCTTTCTTAATTTCTTCCTTAACTCAGAGGTGGTTCAGTTGAGTGAGGTTTAGTTGCCATGAGATGGTAGGCTTTCTGTGATTTTTGATGTTGAAATCTAACTTTAGGCCCTGGTGGTCCAATATGATACAAGGGATTATTTCCATTTTCTTGTATCTATTGATATTTGCTTTATGACCAATTATGTGGTCAATTTTAGAGAAAGTTCTATGTAGTGTGGAAAAATATGTATATTCCTTTGCATTTAAGTGGAAGCTTCTGTAAATATCTCTTACATCCATTTACATCATAACTTCTGTTAGACTCCTTTTTTCTCTGTTGAGTATTTCTCTGGATGACCTATCCATTGGTAAAAGTGGGGTGTGGACGTTTCCTGCTATTAGAGTGTTGTGTTTGATGTGGGGTTTAAGCTTTAGTTATGTTTCCTTTACTTAGATAGGTGCCCATTTATTAGGGGCATAAATATTCAGGATTAAAATCTCCTCTTAACCAATTTTTCCTGTGATGAATAAGTAATGTCCATCATAGTCTCTTTTAATTGATTTTATTTTAAAGTCTAGTTTGTTAGATATTAGGATGGCAACCCCACCTCGTTTCTTAGGGACATTTGATTGGAATATCTTTTCCCAACCATTTATTCTCAGCCTATATCTGTTTTTGTGTTTGAGGTACGTTTCTTGTTTGCAGTAGAAGGATGGCTTCTGTTTTTGTATTCATTGTATTAGTGTGTGTCTTTTTATAGGTGAGTTGAGTCTGTTGATATTAAGGAATATTAGTGACCACTGATTGATATTTCCTGCTATTTTTGGTGGTATCTTGTATATACTTGCTTTTTATGGATTTTCTTCTGTGGTATTATTAATTGTTTGTGGTTTCTTGGGTGTATCTGGGATTCTTAGGTTGAAATTTTCCCTCTAATACTTTCTGAAGTGCCGGATTGGTAGATAGGTATTGTTTCAGTCTGACTTTGTCATAAAATATCTTGTTTATTCCATCTATGGTGATTGATAATTTTGCTAGGTATAGTAGTCTAAGTTGGCAGTCATGCTCTTTTAGTGTCTGTATAACTTCTGACCAAGCCCTTCTTGCTTTCTTCATTTACATTGAATAGTCTGGAGTTATTTGATGGGTCTGCCTTTATAGGTAAGGAGTCCCTTTTCTTTTGAAGCTCTTAAAATTTTTTCTTTGTTTGATATGTTTTTCTGGCTTGATTATTATGTGGCTAGTGGATTTTTTGGGGGGTCATATCTATTTTGTGCTCTGTAAGCTTCTTGTATATTTACAGGCATTTCTTTCTTTGATTGGGAAAGTTTTCTTCTATGATTTTATTGAATACATTATCTTTGCCTTTCAGCTGGTATTCTTCTCCATCTATTCCTATTATTCTCAGGTTAGGTCTTTTCATGGTGTCTCAAATTTCCTGAACATTTTGTGTTATGGCTTGTTTGGTTTTAGTATTTTCTTTGACTGATGTATCGATTTCTGCTACTGAGTCTTCCACTTCAGAGATTCTCTCTTCCATCTCTTGGATTTTGTTGGTTATGCTTATATCTGTAGTTCCAGCTCTTTTCTTCAGATTCTCTATTTCCATCTTTGCCTCATTTTGTTCCTTTTTTATTGCTTATATTTCAGTTTTTTGTTCCTGGAATGTTTCTTTAATTTTTTTGGTTTACCTTTTCTTGGTTATCTTTCAAGGATTTGTTCATTTCTTCCAATTTTTGGTTTGTATTTTCTTCTATTTCTTTAAGGGAATTTTTTATATCTTCTTCGAAGGCTTCAATAATCTTCATAAAGGTGTTTTTGCTGTTGTTTCCCTCCTGTTTCCTCTTTATTGCTCTGTTTAGTTTTTGTAGTTGTAGAACCATCAGTTTATTCTGGCATTGCCTTGTTGTTCTTTATATTGCTATATGTATTCTTGCACTGACGTCTGCCCATGACTTCTGTGTTTCACAGTTAGTCAGCTCCTAGTCAGTTGTGGCAACAGTGATTGTGTGTCTCCTGTCTCTTTTGAGCAAGGGGTCTGCTTGATCTCTGACTCTGCTCTGGACAGGGATCTGAATTTCAAAGCCTCAGTCCTTCTCTGATGACACAGTTTGCCCTGTATGCTGGGCCCGGCTGTGTAAGGTTCCCTCTTTTGGGGGTCACTGGAGGAGCTCCTCACAGCCAAAGCTTAGCTCCTGTCTGCTAGGGAGAGTCTGAGATCAGACCCTAGGGATTGACCCCGTCCTGAAGAGGGACTCTCTGGACAGGAGGTCCATGTGCTAGAATCTGCTCACCTCTGACTTTGCTCTGGACAGAGGTCTGTTTGAATTTCAAAGGCCTGCGTCCTTCTCTGATGAGGCAGTTCGCCCTGGATGTGGGGCCTGGCCATAAATTTGAAATTGTTAAAAGGGTGTTGACTGGAAATTTTTAGGCAGTTGAGAATATATTGGTATTTTCTTTTTGTACCAATTCATAGAAAATAAGTCATGGAACTCCAAATAACCTCTAGGCAATAGGGGGCATTCTAAGATGAGATCCTGAAGAATTGGCAAATGACAGATGAGTATTTCTGAGTATATGGAAATGTCTCTATTTTCTTAGGAGCCAGAATAACGAAGTTTGTAGAAGGTCGGCTTATGTCTCTTGCAGTATAGGAGCATGAGATTTTAGAGTGGGATATTTCTGCTGTGGATCTTATTGTGAATAGAAAGTTGCATCTAATGAAAAGAGTGTCCTTCCAGCTCATATTATAGGGGTTTTGAATCTCTGTCTCTCTGTCTCTCTCTGTCTCTCTTCTTCCCTCCCCCTCCCCCTCTCTCTTTCTCCCCATTTCTCCCTCTCTTTCTGCCTCCTGCTCAGTCTCTTTCACTAAATAGGATGAGCCAAGATATGAGCCCAAGTGATTGTCCAGGAGAATTGATATTGTGTGATTACACAGCAGGATGGGAAAATATCATCATTTCCTCTATGCATATTTTTAAAATGCATTTTAATACATTCATTGCATGTATCTCATTCAGTCCTCTCCCCCCCAACAAAAATCCTTAAAAATAATGTCGTTAATTCTCTTTCAGATTAAAAAAAAATATCTAAAGATCTGGCAGAATCCTAAGGACCTGAGATTAAGCCATTCTTGTCCAGTTCTATCACTTTGGCTTCAGTGCTCAGAGCTTAGCCCTGTACACTAAGACTTTCAGAAATGACAGTATTATTCCTTCTGTGATGTATACAGTAATATTTTTACAGCATACATATCCCTATGTTATACTCAATGTGCTGAAGACAGAGTGGTTTTAGTTAAGTTTATTGAAACTCAATTTATGTAATCCATCTGTTACTGTATTTTTCTCAAAATGAATTGTTAAGGTGGAGGGATTTATATTAGCATTATAACTTGAAGGGCCTCCGCCCATCCTGGCATTGCAGGAATAGTGAAGTTGGGCAGCAGTTTCCTTTTAGATGGCACTAAAAACAGAAACCTGGGAAGCAGCAGGGGTGGAGAAGTAATTCATAAGCCCCATCCTTGAGGCCCTAAGTCTGTTAACTAGCCCCTGTGTGCAAAAGATTTCATAGCCTTTTTAAATAGAGCTGCCAGCTAGAGCTCACCAGCTTAAACACAAGAGTTGGTAGGAACATTTCACACCGAAATCTTAACAAATGGGCTGTGTGGTTTTCCGAATTAGGCAGCAGTATTCCAGATTGCTGTGTACATCCAGTGGTCTTATGCAAATATGACTATCGGTGAAACATTTGGTCTCTCTGCAGTAGTTTTCATTTCTCAAGCATTTAGGAGCAAGAATGAACATAAACCTTAGGTTCAGATGAGAACAGTGTCAAGATGAGACTGCCAAAGCTGCCACTCCCTGTGCCTCAGTGACGGGAGTTTACAGTGCATGTTGAAAAACTGAGAAAGGGCCTCAAGGTACTTGATCCATTCCCTGTGATGGAAGCTGGCTAACTCTACTTTTTTATATCCTGTGATAAAAGAACATTTGAATTATATGAATTCACAAGTAAATAGAAAGATACAAAAAAAGATAAGTAAAACTCATTTAGAAACGGACTAGAGAGTTCTTTGGTTTTGTTTCTGTTTGCTTTGGTTTGGTTTTTGGTTTTTTTAAAATCAGGTTTTCAAGTCACTTAGGATAAAACCATAAGCATTTAGGGTGTCTCTTCTGTATCTAGCACTCATCTATGAACTGGAGTAGACAACAGGTCAGCCTCCTTCAGAACCCTTGCTGAGTTTTTGTTGACCTCAGATGAGGTGCTGTATGAGGAAGGAATGTGCAAGCCATGACATGCTACATGAGTGTATTATTCATTTGTTGCCACAGCAACTGCAGGGCATCTCTGTAGCAACAGAACAGCTATTGAATAGGAGTGATTTTTTTAAAAGTATTGTTAGAAATAAAGTACAGAATACTTGAGCACCCCACACCCCATTACTGAGTTTCTCACATGTTTTCTGCACTTCCTACTACCAGAGATGTGTTACATATCCATATCAATGAATTTGAAGATACAGGAACGCATAAAAACACTGCTGCTCCTTTATAACCTTTCTATCTTCAGTCATTGTGAATATATTATACACAGAGAAAGGATATCCATTTAGAAAATATATTATGTACTCTCCTTATAATTCTTTTCTTATGGATGACATAAAATCATTTCATGCAGTTTTTAAATGACTTTCTTTTTATGATCTTAGTAATTGCTAAATGTACTATCATAGGAATATGTGGTAATTTTTAACAAAATATGTGTATTGTATCTACTTACTATTATTATCATCTGCCTGCCTTTCTGCTTATCTGTGTATGTATCTATCAGTATATTGATTCTTTCTGGTCTTTTGTCCCATTATTGATACAATGTTACAATAAACAAACTCTCCTTTTCAAATGTATCAAAAAACCAAAAATCTCTATTTCAGGTGGTGCTATTTCCCCTGAGCATCAATAGTGAAAAGACATGATGTCTAGAGAAGACACTCAAAGCAGAACTTGCAGTTACAGGGCTGTTGTAAAATATCCATTTGACTAATAAGATACCAAATACCTACCACAGGGAGGATTTATAGCTACCCTCCCTCTCTTGCTATGAAGATCAGGGTTATGTGAATATATATCTTTGTTCCAGATCAGGTTCTCATATTTTAGAAGGCTTTGAAAGCCATAGATCTTCTTCACTATACTTAAGAGGTAAGACTCTAAAACTGAGATGAGTGTTTATTTCCCAGACCCATGAGATGTATTAAATACACCATACATTACCTCAGGAGATATGCATTGAATAAACTTGGAGAGGTTAAAATTCTGCAGAGTACTCTAGTATAATATACATTTTTTTAAAAAAGTATATTCTTACTACAGGGAGTCTATGAAAACAAGATACTTTATAAAATTGATAACTAATATTTTATATTCATGAAAATGTATCAGGAAAGTCAAGGGTAAACTCTAGATTAGTTACTTCTTTTCTGTTTTTGTTTTTTTTAAAAAATATTTATTTTTGTTTTATGTGAATTGGTATTTTGCCTGCTAGTTTCTTCTTTCTTAATGTAAATTTTTGCTAACATTCTACAGTTATAGAATTAAACCAAGCACATAGAGACACTTAAATAAAGAAGTAAGCTATTTCCTATTTAATTATTATATAGTAAATACTTATTTACATTCTAGAAAGCAAAGTCCTTCAGGAAATAAAATATATTATTTATGCTAAGGTTTAAATGCAAAAAACATTTTAGTACATTAAGTTTATAAATAAACTTATAAAAAATTGAATGCCTTATCTGTCCATGTGCTTTTAAGGCAGATTAAGTTGTTTACTGAATATATAAGGCCACTAGTCATAACTAGACATGCTTATCAGTTTCCAAGTTTTATCTAAAAACTCTGTTCCAAGTAAAATCAAGATGTTGAAGAGTCAAGAGATGTTGTTCTCACTATGGGCTGAATTGTGTTGAGTCTCTAAATCACAATGCTATGATATTTGTACTTTGGGCTTTTCAGATTAACACATTATATTAGGTCTTGAGTATGGGAGCATCATAATGAGACTAGTACAACTGTATAAAATGATCAATATGCTTCACTACAGGGGAAATTAAAAGACTAATAAAAAAGTTACTTTCTTATGGTTACCTTCCTAGGAGAATTGCTCTACAGATTAGCTATAGAAAAGAGAATTTTGAACCACCTCATGCAACTCTTGATGGAAAAAAACCATTACTGTACATTTTTAAAGATAGGGTCTTTAGAAAGGTGATTGTGTGTAAATGAGGACATTAAAAAGATTATAGCCCAATATAACTCTCTTATTTATAAAATGGAAAAGGGGAAGAAAGAGAGACAAAATATCTTACTGTTCCATAAGCTATTTTCCTAGTTCCAGCAATTTAATTAAAGCCAAGCAAACCTATTCAGCCATGAAAGCAACAATCTCTCTCCACCATCAGACTAAACTTTTTCATGACACAACAATTTACTCCAGACGAATGGGGGTAAAGACTCCGAAAAGAAATCACGAAAAGCGGTACCCATAGAGATTTTCACAGAAGAGGTTTTTAGAAACTGCATCCAGGTTTACTGCCAGTGTATCTGTGCAGAAAAGAGAAGGGGTGTGGGCTATCTAAGCACAGATGCTTCCAACAGTGTAGTCACTGGTCACTCCCTGCCCTGGGGAATATCAGCATCCCTGCTAGGTATTTTGTTCCACTGGTACACAACCCACAAAACAAAGGTAAGAACTCTTCACACATGTGGGCACCTGAGAGCTCACCAATGAATGATGGAAAGGTAAAATCAACACAGAGTACATAACAGACTACGACCAGGGAAATAAAACAACTGATTCTTCTAGGGGAAGAAATCGATATTCATTCACATCACCAGAATGCAATTCTTCTCCACATCTATTTTATTGTCTATATAGTATGATAGAGCTTTAGAACATACCATCCTGACATCTATTCTTTGTTACTTTTACTATCCTTCTCATCTCTGTGGATGGGGTTGAGTCACTTTACTTTCTTTTCTTAAAAAAAAATTGATTTATGTTACTTCCCAACCCAAGTTTTCCCTCCATCCTCTTCTGACAGTCCCTTCCCACTACCTACCTTATTACCTCCCCCATCCACTCCTCTTCTAAAGTTCAGGGCTCCCATGGATGTTAACAAAACCTGGCATATCAAGTTGCAGTAAGACTAAGTACATCCCTTGTATTAAGGCTGACCAAGACAACCCAAGTATGAGAAATAGGGTCCCACAAGCCAGTAAAAAATTCAGAGACAGCACCTTCTCCAACTGTTAGGAGTCCAACAAGGAGACCAAGATACACAATTGACACATATATACAGAGGGCCTGGTTCAGTCCCATGCAGGTTTCATGGTTGTCAGCTCAGTGTCTGTGTGCCTCTATGATGCCTCTAGTTTATTCTGTGGTTACAATAGCCACAAATAATATAAAATATCTTGGTGTAGCTCACTAAGCAAATCAAACCCTTAATGACAAGAAATTCAAGTCTTTGAAGAAAAAAAATTGAAGACTTTATTAGAATATAAAAAGATCTTCCATAATTATTAATAGTAAAAATTACCATCTTAACAAAATTATCTACAGATTCAATGCAATCCTCATCCAAATTTCAACACAATTTTTTACAGACCTTAATAAAACAATACTTAACTTCATATAAAAAACAAACAAGAAACCAAAACTTCAGGATAGCTAAAGGAATCCTGTACAATGAAAGAGCCTCTGGGGGATTATTAACCATTCCTGATTGCAAACTCTACTATAGAACTATAGCAATAAAAACCAGATGGTACTAGTATAAGATCATGCAGATGAATCCACCAAACTGAATCAAAGACCTAGACATAAATCTACAAGCCTATAGACAGTTTATTTTCAACAAGTAAGCAAAAATTATACAATGGAAAAAAGAAAGTATCTTCAACAAATGATTCTGATCTAACTGGATGTCAGAATGTAGAAGAATCCAAATAGATCTATATCTAGCACCGTGAACAAAACCCAAGTCCAAGTATATCATAGATCTCAGCATTAATTTAGATATACTGAACCTTCCAGAAAAGAAAGTAGGTAAGAACCTTTAACACATTGGCACAGGAGACATCTTCCTAAATTGAACACCTATTAAGATCAAAAATTAATAAATGGGATTCCATGAAACTGAAAAGCTTCTTTAAATCCAAATTCACCCTCAATAGGACAAAACAGCACCCTAATGAGTGTGAACAGCATACAAAAGAATGTGACACCTAGTGTATTGCCCACACTTCAGTGGATGGCTCAGACTCTAGCACAAATTAGACCTAGTCATTATTAAAATAAATAAATCAGTGAAGAAGGGAGAGGGCAAGGATGCAAGAAGTGGATAAAAGAGCCACTAGTTGAGGAGTGGGAATGAATAGATTTAAAGTACAATCTATGAAATTCTCGTGCAATTAGTGAAAATACTATGTTTTTTAATGCATGGAAGAAAAGGTAAACAAAAACAGTGGGCATCTACAAGTAACAGAGGGAATCCTAGAATATACACTTCCAATTGGTTAGCAAGAAGTAACTGAACTGACATCTCAAGGTAAGATCTCCACACCCCATCAGTATGAGAAAATAGATTGCTGATGTGTGGTCTTCTCATCAGTAACAATTTTTTATAGCAGTCCTAGAAAATGAACGCACTGTAAGCTACAATTACAATATGATTGGTAGCTTTATTTTATACTCTTTTACTTATCTTCTTTTTTAAATTTTGTGTTTTTAAGACAAGGATTGTCCTGAAACTTGCTTTGTAGATCAGGCTTTGCTCAGATTCAAAGAGAGCCACTCTAGTGGCTGGGATTAAAGAAGTGTGCCACCAACTATATGCATTATTTCTTACAAGATCTGCGATGAAGCTTAGACTCAGCCTTATTATTACCAAGGCAATAAATGACTAAACTCTTATTCTGCATAATGTGCTATGTCAACAGTTGAATGAGACCTTAAAGCAAATATTCCTCATTTACAGATTATCATTTTAGAAAATTTATCTTAAAATAATTTAAAATAAGTTAGCTATGAGATATAATATTTTAATTAGATCAATTGGAAATGGGAATAAGAAAATTTGAATTTATATATTGTTTTTTAAGTAACCCTACTCTTACTTTTTACAGCACTAATGTTATAAACTGTAAAGGCATATTTAATAAAGAGACAAAATGAGAGAACAAATTATCATGGCTGGACCAAGTACTAGCATAAATGGCTTAATCATTAAATGTAAATGGAATATGACTTTTAACATTAATATATGCATTAAATTTGTCTTTATTTTCTTTCTACATCACCTACACATTGTATATAAGTCAGAGGTAAGCAGTATTGACACTAAGATAATCTACAATTTTGTAATTACATGTGTTCCTATGCTTTTAATCACTGTGTATATATTTTAAGTACCACTTTATTGAAATAGTATTACTATTTTTAGTTCCAAACTACTTGATGTGCAATTTGTACACCTCTTATAAAGCATAGAGAAAGGTTTTTATATGTACTTTATTAAGTATTCTTTGATCTTATTCATGTAACTAGATGATTACCATAATACTTTGTGCTGCCATTTCAAAATAAATGATGTACTTAAAAATAAAATAATAAAATGGCTAACGTGCCATTGTATAAATTATAAGACAAGTTGTTGATAACTTCAGTTGGTAATGAACTTGAAGTTCAAACAACTTAAGAAGAAAGGAAAAAAAACTATGGCTTATAACTAATTAATAAATGTTAGCATATACTAGTACAGGAAGATAATGGTGATAAGCAGACGTCTAAACCTTAAGAAAAACATAATTGTAATAATGAAAGTATAGGTAGAAATACATTCGTCTGACATTTAGACTGGAAAATCTAATCTTCATCATATAGACAAAATAATCACTGGTAGCTTTTATGCTGTGAGATGATTTGATTCCAATCTGGCTGCTGGCCATAGACCAAATTTAGTTACATGGGAAGACACAGATGTTGACTAGACTAGTTTCCTTCTCATTTTTCTTTGGTAAGACAATACAAACTCAAAATTAGAAGTCCTACATATGTGTGGTTAATGGTCACTTGATAAGCCAATCTTATACAAGACAGTTTGTGAGGTCATACCAATTTCAGATGATATATCTACTTAGAACAGTGTGACAAAATAGGATAGATGTAGGGAAAGTGGGCTATGTGGGAAGTTTATAAAATTCAATTCTTATGCTCGTTTTTGACTCAATACTGAGATTGTTTCATAGACATATTTTATGTATTGTTGTGTCTTCTCATAAATATTGAATCCAAGCCAAAATGAAAACAAAGTTGCATTTTATTGGCAATAAGATTCTTTAGTTCCCAAGGTAACTTTCTGAGTTGCATTGCCTCTGAGTGCAGCTGTCTGACAGAAGCCAATATTATTAGAGAAAATGCATTATGATAATGTGTTTTCTTCCCTTCTCCTTCTCATAGGAAACCAAATTAAGTAAATAGATACAAGACATGCAATGAAATTTTAATTTTAAATAGAAAAAAGGTATCAGTGCATACCTTTTCCCTTTGAAGTGCATCATTGCACACATATATTTCTAAGTTTTTATGTAATGTCTAAAATGTTACCTTTCAAAGAAGTTTTAACATTCTTTGTTAAAGAGCTAAATCCAATAGTGACTCATGACTAAAACAGACTGACAATAGACATCCTTCAAGAAAAAAGCTTTACTTAGCATGTAAAAAACTGAAAAGGCTCTTTTGAAAAGTATCATCTTCCATGTGGTTCATAAATTATATGCAGTTCCTAGAAAGGTCAGATCCTTTGGTCTCATCTGGTCTGCAAAGAATGAATGTCCTGAGGTAGACAAATTAGATAAAAGTTTTCTCCATTTTTCCAGATGGGCAATTTACTGGGATCCCCATTGTGGTGCCATTATTATATTAATTTGAATCTTTCTGCTAGGGTTTTTCCTACTATTGATCTTATTCCTGCTCTGCTATTTCTTAAATACTTTTATGTGTATGACCATGTATTATAAAACCATATTAACTCAGAGGCCTTTTCAACTATGAATATCTGGTCAGTTAATGTGAGCATTATTTAATTGATTAACACAGAAGCAAAGATTCAAGAGGGTAAACTAAATAACTTCTATTGTTCAGACAGGTAAACTCTGAGTTGGAATTCATAGTCAGAGTTAAGTCTTGTAACTCAAATAGTATTTTACTATTTGGCCTCATTGCCATTACCAAAGTTTTTCTCTTTTACTGGCATATAAAGACAAAGCTGGAGTATTGAGAGTAGAGAATCTTATAATACTTATTCTTTGAAATAATGTCAGATAAATAAATGGGGAACAATCTCTTACATATCTTTTGATATAAATTTGAAAGGTTTAATGTTAGCCCCTTCCAGCTAGCCAGGCCAGATAGGACAGCCCTCAGGTCTGGGCAACAGGACATGAAACATACCACCTTAACCCATCTCAGCTCCAGTTTCAAGCAAGCAAACAGGGCCCCTGCCTGCAAGCCAGACTATCCACATCCCCAAATAACATTGTGCCTTCAACTCTATAAGCCTCAATCAATTTTACCAAATCACCCCATCCCCCTAACCTCAGCTGCTTCCTGACACACAGCCTCTTGAAAGCCCCAGCAGAAGATCTCCAACTTTAGGCAGGTAAGAGGGACCCGTGCCTTCAAATCTGACTCTCTACACTCCTCATTGGACTCTCTACCTCATAAACTTCAAACCATTTCCCAAAACCACCCATCCCTCAACCTCAGCTGCTTCCTAAGACATATCCTCTGGAGAGCTCCCTTACAAGAACTGCTCCCTGAGACACAGATTTGGGAGAATTCCTTCAGCTCCAGAGTTCAATTTTTCCCTTAGATACAGATTTCAATGCCTCCAAAGTTTTCAAGAACTCCAATTGCAAAAAGAACACCTAGTACATCAAAGCCAGCTACATAAAACACATTCATTCAACCACATGAAAAACAATATGGCACTACTAGATCCTAGTGGTTCAACTATAGCAATATCTGAACATTCCAATATAGAAGAAGCAAAGGAAGACAACCTTAAAAATATCTCTATAAAGATGATAGAAGCCTTTAAGAAGGAAGTTAAAGAAGGACTGAAAAACTCCCTTAAGAAAATAGAGGAAAAGATGAGCAGAAAAAGTGCAAGAAAACAATAAACTCCCTAAAGAAAGACTATAGAAACAAGAAAAAGCAAACATATAGGTAATTGAAGCAGTGCAAGACTTAAAAACTAGAATAAAAGCAATAAAGAAGATAAAAAACTAGGGAATGCTGAAAATAGAAAATCTGAAGAAATGAACAGGAACTACAGATTCAAGCATAACCAACAATGCAAGAGATAGAAGAAAGAATATTTGGTGTAGAAGATTAAAGAGTGGAAATAGATACACCAGTCAGAGAAAACACTAAAACCAAAGTCATGACATAAAACATCCAGGAAATATGGGATACCATGAAAAGACCACAACTAAGAATAATAGGAATAGAAGGAGAATACCTGCTCAAAAGTTAAGAAAACATATTCAGCAAAATCATAGAAGAAAGCATTTCCTACCTAAAAAGGGAAATGCCAATGAAGCTACAAGAAACTTATAGAACATCAAATAGACTACACCCCCCAAAAAAGTCTACTTAACACATACCAAAACACTAAACATCAAGAATAAAGAAAGAACTTTAAATGCTACAAAGGAAAAAGGCCAAGTAATTTAAAAAAGCAGAACTATCAGAATATCACTTGACTTCTCAATGCAGTCTATGAAATCTAGAAGAAGGCCATGAAAGAAGTTAGAAGGACACTAAAAGACCCCAGATGCCAGCTCAGACTATTATACCTAGCAAAACTATCAATCACCATAGATGGAGTAAGCAAGATATTCCATGACAAAACTAGATTTAAAAAATACCTACCCACAAATCCAGCTTGACAGAAAGCACTAGAAGAAAAACTTCACTCTAAGAAAATTAGAAACATCTACAAATTCACAAGCAATATATAATCCCACAAAAATAAAATTCCAAAGAAGGGAAACATATGCACACATACTACCAATATAACAGAAATCAGTTATCAATCACTGGTTATTAATATTTCTTAATATTAATGGACTCAATTTGCCTTTAAAAAGACACAAGCTAACACAATGGATGTGAAAACAGAATCCATCTTTCTGCTACATACAAAAAACATACCTTAACTTCAAAGACATATAGTGTCTCAAAGTAAAGGGTTAGGAAAAGACTTTCCAATCAAATGGACCCAAAAAACAAGCTGGTGCAGCTATGCTAATATCTAACAAAATTGAATTCGAAATAAAATCAAATTAGATCAGGAAGGATATCACTTATTCATTTCAAGAAAAATCTATCAAGATAAATCTCAATCCTGAACATTTATGCCCCCAATACAAGGGCACCAACATATGTTAAAAAACATTAAAGCTTGAACCTTATATCAAAACCGACACATTAATAGTGGGAGATTTTAATACCCTACTCTCACCAAATAATAGGTCTTCCAGGAAAAAACTGAACACAGAAATAAGGCAGCTAACAGATATAATTCCTCAAATGGACTTAATAGATACATGTAGAATATACTACCCAAATACCAAAGACTATACCTTCTTCTCATTACCCCTTGGAACTTTCTCTAAAATTGACCACATACTCAGTCTTAAAACAAACAGATACAAAAAAAAAATGAAATTAGACCCTTTTATTGTATCAGATCACCATAGACTAAAGCTAAAATTCAAAAACAACCTAAATACAAAAAGCCTACAAACATATGGAAACTGAAAATCTCTGAAGTAAACCATTTCTGGGTCAAGGAAGAAGCAAAAAAAGAAATTAAATATTTTCTAGAATGTAATGAAAATGAATCCACAACAAACCTTAATTTATGGAACTCAATGAAAGCAATGCTAAAAGGAAAGCTCTTAGCACTAGGTGCCTACATTAATAAATTGTCTAATTCTCACACAAGAGACTTAATAGCATAGTTAAAAGCTTTAGAACAAATAGAAGCAAACTCATCCAGAAGAAGTAGGTGGCAAGAAATAATCAAACTCAGGGCTGAAATCAATAAAATTTAAACAATGAGAACTATAAAAAGATATTGAATAGAGTTGATTCTTTGAGAAAGTCAACAAGATAGACAAACCATTATCATAACTAACCAAAAGACAGAGAGAATATTCAAATTAACAAAATCAGAAATGAAAAGGGGGACATAACAACAAATGCCTAAAAAATTCAGAGAATCATTATGTCATACTTCAAAAACATGCACCTGACTAAATTGGAAAGCCTAAAAGAAATGGACAGCTTTCTGGACAGATACCACTTACCAAAATTAAATCAAAAGTAGATAAATGTCCCAAGAAAATAGAAGCAGTTACTAAAAGTTTCTCAAGCAAAAAAAGCCAAGGGGAAATGCAGAATTCTACCAGATTTTCAAAGAAGAACTAATATCAATGCTCCTCAAATTGTTCCACACAACAGAAACAGAAAGTACATTGTCAAAATCTTTTTATGAGGCTACAGTCACCCTGATACCCAACCCACACAAAGATGCAACAAAGAAAGAGAGAATTAGAGACCAATCTCCCTATGAGCATTGATGCAAAAATGATCAACAAAATACTGGAAAACTGAATTCAAGAACATATAAAAAATAATATTCAAGCATGATCTAGTAGGTTTCCTCTTAAAGAGGAAGAGAAGGTTCAACATATGAAAAACTATCAATGGAATCCATCATATAAACAACCTGAAAAAAACCCTACATGATCATATCATTAGATGCTGAAAATGCCTTTGAAAAATTCAACACTATGTTGTGATAAAGATCCTGGAGAGTTCTAAGATATAGAGAACATAACTAAACATAATAAAGACAATTTACAGAGTCTTGACAACATCAAACTAAATGGAGAGAAACTCAAAGTGTCCCACTAAAATCAGAAACAGGATAAGGCTGTCCAATCTCCCCATATCTATACATATATTTCTTTAAGTCTTAGTTAAACTATTAAGACAAGAAAAGGATTAAGAGGATACAAAAAGCAAAGGGAGAAGTCAAACTATTACTATTTGCAGATAATATGATAGTATACATAAGTGATTCCCAAAATTCTACCAGGAAATTCCTACAGCTGATAAACACCTTCAGCAATGTAGCAGAATACAAGATTAATTTAAAAAAATCAATAGCCCTTCTATTCTCAAATGATACTAGGGTTGAAAAAAAACTCAGGTAAATATCATTGTTTATAATAGCTACAAATAGCATTAAATATCTCAGAGTAAATTTAACCAAAGAAGTAAAACCCTAAAGATGCACAGTCGCACTCCAATGGCATTAGCTCAGCTATGTTCATAGCAGCATTATTTGTAATAACAAGAACCTAGAAACAACAGAGATACCCCTCATCTGAAGAATGGATTAACAAACTGTGGTACATATACACAATGGAATACTCCTCAGCAGTAAGAAAAAATGACATCCTAAAATTTGCAGGCAAATGGATGGATTTGGTGAATATCCTTCTGAGCGAGGTATCACAAACCCAGAAACATAAGCAGGAGATGTACTCACTCATTAGTGGTCTCTAAACAAACAAACAAGAAAAAAGCCAAGCATGCCCAAGCTGCAAACTGAAACCACTGAACAGCGTGGTATCAGAAACTCCCTGGACTGACTCCTTGGATCCCACTCCCCCTAGAAGGACGCCTGACTCAGTCTTGATGTTGAGGAGAGAAAACTGGATTTGCCAGGAGTGGAGGAGGCTGAACCAAGCAATATTGGGACCATGGGACCTTGGGACTGACTTCCCATGGAGGGGGGGATGGGGAGATGTGGAGAAGATGGAATGACCTGATGTGGTGGGAGGGGGAAGGGACCTTGAATAAGGATATACAAGGATAGAAAATGTGACTTCTTTATTCATAATAATAAAAAAAGAAGGAAAAAAGAAGGAAAAAGCCTGTATGACAAGAACTTTAAGTCATTAAAAAAAAAACTTACAGAAGATATTAGGAAACAGAAAGATCTCCCATGCTCCTGGATAGGTAGGAACAACGTAGTAAAAATGGCAATTTTGCCATAAGCAATCTACAGATTCAATGCAATACCTACCAAAATTCAAACACAATTCTTTACAGACTTTGAAAGAACAATACTCAACTTCATAAGGAGAAACAAAAACCCAAGGTCTCAAAAAAATCCTGTTCAATAAAAGAACATTGGGAGGCATCACCATTCCTGACTTCAATCTCAACTATAGAGCTACATTAATAAGTAGACCTCTTCCCCCTCCTCACCACAGGGAGCCTAAATGGGTAAGCAGAACCTGTGCTGATGCCAGTCCACCAGGCCTGGGCAGCCACTACAGCATCACAAAGGGATAGGACCCTGTCACACTTAAGTGCTTCTTTAACTGTGAGGAACGTTGCCCTTCCCTATTGAGGCCAATCTGACTTGATTTGATTTCAGACATAGTATCTTTGGTCAGTTGCCAATTTGACAAATAATCCACTGTATCCACACAAGAGTTTACTATGAATCTGATTTTAATTGAGCCATAGGGCCTTCCTTTAACCACTTGTCACTAATTTGGATTTATATGCTTTTTATTATAAAGAAGTCATATATATATCCGAGTATCCCCTTGTTCAGGCTCTCTTCCCCCTCCCACCCCTCCTAGTCACTCACTCTTCTCTCTATCAGTTTATCTCCTCCCCAGCAAGAGAAAGAGGTTACAAGGTCCCAAGGTGGCTTAGTTAAACATTCAACCCAGGCAGATCTGCTTTCCTCACGCCTACATCAAGACTGAGTCAGGTGTTTCTCTGGAGGAAATAAGCTCAAAGGTGCCAGTCCACAGTGTTTCAAATCCCAAACTGTTCAGTGGTTGTGGTTTGCAGCTTGGACATGTTTTGCTTTTTTTGTTTAAAGTCCACTAATGAGGGATTACATCCCCCGTTTATCTTTCTGAGTTTGTGAGACCTAGCACAGGGGGATATTCTCCAAATACATCCGTTTGCCTGCAAATTTTAGGATATCATATTTTCTCACTGCTGAGTACTACTCTATTGTGTAGATGTACCACAGATTGTTAATCCCGTCTTCAGTTTAGGGGCATCTAGGTTATTTCCAGGTTCTTGCTACTACAAATAACGTTGCTATGAACAAAGTTGAGCTAACGCCTTTGCAGTGCAAATGTGCATCTTTAAGGTATATGCCTAGTTGTATTATGGCTGGGTCTTTGGGGAGATTGATGCCCAGTTTTCTGAGAAAACGCCATTCTGCATTCCAGAATGGCTGAATAAGCTTACACTCCCACCAACAATGGAGTTGTGTTCCCCCTTGCTCTGCAACCTCTCCAGCATAGCTTGTCATCTGTGTTTTTTATCTTAGTCAATCTGACAGGTATAAGGTGGTATCTCAAAGTTACTTTGATTTGCATTTCTCTGATGGCTAAAGATGTTGAGCACTTTTTCAAGTGCCTTTCAGCCAATCGTAATCCTTCCTCTGAGAATTCCGTTTTGCGTTCTGAGTCCCATTTTTTGATTGGGTTATTCATGTTTGGCCTCTAGTTTTGTGAGTTCTTTATATATTTTAGAGAACAGTCCTCTGTCATTTGTAGGATTCGTGAAAATCTTTTCCCATTCTATAGCCTGTCGTTTTGTCTTATTTCCTGTGTCCTTGGCTTTATGGAAGCTTCTTAGTTTCAAGAGGTCCTACTTATTGATTGTTGCTCTTAGTGTCTGGGCCACTGGTGTTATATTTAGGAAGTGGATCGCCTGTGCCAATGCATTGGAGTTTATTTCCCACTTTCTTTTCAATGAGGTTCAGTGTGGCTGGGTTTATGTTAAGGTCTTTGATGTACTTGGCTTTGAGTTTTGTGCGGGGTGATAGGCTTGGATCTATTTGCATTTTTCTACACACTACCATCCAACTATGACAACACAATTTGTTAAAGATACTACCTTATTTCCACTGAGTATTTTGGGCGTCTTTGTCAAAGATCAGGTGTTCATAGGTTTTTGGGTTTATGTATGGTTCTTCAATTCAATTCCATTGATTCACAAGTCTGTTTTTATGCCGATACCAGGTTGTTTTTTATTACTGTAGCTCTATAGTATAACTTGAAGTTGTGGATGGTGATGCCTCCTGAGGTTTTTTCATTGAGCAAAATTGTTTTGGCAATCCTAGCTTTCCTGTTATTCCAGATGAAATTGAGTATTGTTCTTTCAAGTTCTGTTAAAATTGTGTTGGGATTTTGGTGGAAATTCGTTGAATCTTGCTTTTCTTAGAATTGACATTTTTACTCTGTTGATCCTGCCTATCCAGGAACATGGGAGATCTTTCCATTTTCTGATATCCTCTTCAATTTCTTTCTCCAGTGATTTAAAGTTTTTGTCAAATAGATCTGTTACTTCTTTGGCTATAGTTACTCCCAGGTATTTAATGCTATTTGAATCTATTATAAAGGGTGATATTTACGTTATTTCTTTTTTAGCCCTTTTATCTTTAGTGTATAGGAGGGATACTGATTTCCTTGAGTTAAACTTGTATCCTGCTACATTGCTTAAGGGGTTTATGAGCTGTAGAAGTTCCCTGGTAGAATTTTGTGGATCACTTGTGTATACAATCATATCATCTGCAAATAGAGAGTTTCACTTTCTTTTTCAACTTACATCCCCTTAATCTCCTTTTGATCTCTTATTTCTTTAGCTAAAATTTCAAGAACTATATTGGATAAGGGGAGAGGGGTCATCCTTGTCTAGTTCCTGGTTTTAGTGGGATTGCTTTGAGTTTTTCTCCATTAAGTTTGATACTGGCTGTCAGCTTCTTGTAAATCGCCTTTATTATATTTAGGTATTCTCCCTGTATTCCTGATCTCTCCAAGACTTTTATTATAAAGGAGTGTTGGATTTTGTCAAAGGCTTTTACAGTGTCTAAGGATATGATCATGTGGGTTTTTTTCCTTCAGTTTGTTTATATGTTGTATGACATTTACGTTTTTTCCTATATGAACCCTCCCTGCATTTGTCGGATGAAGCCTATTTGATCCAGGTAGATGATATTTTTTATATGTTGTTGTATACAGTTTGCCAGAATTTTGTTGAAAATTTTAGCTTCAATATTCCTGAGGGAAATTGGTCTGTAATTCTCCCTCTTTGTTGGGTTTTTGAGTGGCTTGGGTATTAGGGTAATTGTGGCCTCATAAAAAGAGTCTGGCAATATCCCTTCAATTTCTACTGTGTGAAACAGTTTGACAAGTTTTGGTAATAGCTCATTGTTGAATGTCCAGTAGAACTCTGCACTGAAACCATCTGGGCCTAGGCTTTTTTTTTACTTGAGAGGCTTTTAATGACAGCTCCAATATCCATTAAGTTTATAGGTCTGTTTAGGTACATAATCTGATCTTGATTTAATTTTGGTAAATGGTACCCATCCAGAAAGCTGTCCATTTCTTCTAGGTTTTCTATTTTTGTGGAATATAGAAATTCAAAGTATGACCTGATAATTCTCTAGATTTCCTGGAAGTCTGTTTTTATGTCCCCCTTTTTATTTCTGATTTGTTGATTTGAATACTCTCTGCTTTTTGTTTGTTAGTTATGGTCACCTTTCATTTTTTACACTTCTTCAAGCAGAGATGAACATAGCTAGGAAACAAAAATTGTCAGAAGAAAATGACCAGCATGAATCCAGCATGAGCCTGTGATGGAATCAAGGCTGAAAACACTGACGACACAGTCTGCCACTATGACTAAGAATAGTGGGATAAATGTAAGGAAGGAGACAAGAACATTAAAATCACATTTTCTAAAGAAGGAAGAGAAGGAACAATGCTGAAATATGTAGGGGGAAATTACTGTTAAATGTGTCCTTAATGTTGCACAGCATTTTATTGTAAAATGTAATTTTGTTGGTGCCTACATACAAATGCAACACGTGAGGCTATGCTTACAGATTTTAAAAAATATATAAATCTTCCATTTGCTTTTTATGAATTGTCAGTCAGATAAATTCATTTTATTGTAATGCCAACAATAGCACATCACAGAGCAGACCTTCTCAGTTGCCACAAGGAAATAAAATGCTGAATAGCCCCATCAATAATTCACATGTTCTGTGAAGCAACAGACTGTTTGACACTATTAAATGATTTCTGTCCTGATGCTTAACAACTGATTTCTTCTTAGAGCTCTTTTTCTCTTTCCTACTTGGGTTCACTTCACTCCTCACTTGAGCTCTCAGTGTAGAACACAACCCTTTTTTCTGACAAGGGCTATGCTAAAATATGTTTAGGATTGTCCTAACAATGGCCTGTTGAATGGTCAATTAATAAGATATGAAACAGCAGAAAAATAAAGTATGTAAATTCAATACCAATTATATTCATTTCTCAATCACATATATTTTCAAGAAGCTAAGGCTTAAGCTAGGAGTATATGGAGGTGGCATTGTAAAAGTGTTGACCTGATTGGACTGCATATTCCTTCAGTTCATCTTTCAACAGCTCTTCCTTCAGACCTCAGTGGGCTTGTGATTAAAATGAAAATATTTCCAAAGCACTTAAAATTAAAGGGAATCTACAATCTGAGAAAGGCTTTGGAAAGTTCCTCCAAGCAGGCCAGACTCTAGCCTTGAAAAAGTGAGTGGACTCTAGTTGTATATCTTTTCTCAAGAGAGACATGTTCTTTGAAATCTGTTGTGATACAATGGCCAAATAAGCAGCTTGGGCCATGAAAGATAAAATAAAATATGTTCAATGGTGAAAAGGCACAACACTGAAATATTCCCAGGAATTAGGACCCAGATTATTCCACAAATGAAGTTTTGGAAGCCTCTTGAAGAAGATGCAGGATGATAGGAATAACACTGAGGCACACTGGATGTTCCCACTATGTTTTATAAATTTGAATTAGAGGTTCAGGGTTACATAAATAATGCATGACAAGTTCTATCAAAGAATCTCTGACTGGGTGGAAAGCACACAGGAAGCTGCCTGTAAAGACATATTTTCACAGGCCCTTGTAATGGTGCTCTGCCTGGCCACATTCATGCCTGTAAAATCTCTGGGCTTTGCAACTTGTCAAAGGCTAATGGAGAAGGAAAAAAAAGTGAGTTTGCTTTAAAATTAAAGCTAGTTTTCAATGTGGACATACAATGAATGAACACAGCACTGTGTTTTTTTTTCCATATTCTTATATAAGGCATTAGTGAAACATATTACTGATTAACAAAGAAGACACAGATCTCATGGTCCTTTTTTCCTTTTCAAATGACAAGTGGGTGATAGGTTACAAAAAAATGTTTTTTCTCCACAAGAGGGGGTATATCACTTCCAAAAGCTTCAGAGAGATAGTAACTACTGAGAGTTTTTCTCCATGCTAGGATTCATGCTAAGAATTTTTACTTTTTATTTTTATTTTTTTGGAGAGGAAAGAGTTTATTTGGCTTATACATCCACATCACTGTTCACCATTCAAGGAACAGGGTAGGAAATCAAAAGTGCAGCAACCTGGCATGCAGAGGCCTGCTGAGGAGTGCCGCTTGCTGGCTTGCTTCCTATAGTTTGCTCAACCTTTTTTTCTTTAATTTAAGACCACCAGCTCTGAGATGGTGCCACCTATAATGGGGTAGGCCCTCTCCCATTAATCATTAGTAAAGAAATGTCCTACAGGTTCACCTGCAGCCCAATCTTATGTAATCTTATGGAGGCATTTTCTTTTTTTTTAAGATTTTGTTTTAGTTTTTGAAGCTGCTCATTTATTTACTGGAGCATAATTAAACTTCCTGTGGCCCACCCCTTAAACAAAATGAGATCTAAGACTTTGATATAGTATTTCATAATTCTGTTATTATAATTATGTCAAACTCCAACACTTTACAGAATCATCTGTAGACTGTACTGCCTAATCTTATTTTCCACAATTTTCTTCATTACACTATAGTACTCAGAGATGCCACAATTTAGAGGCTTCCTTGTTAGAAACAATTGTGTAGAAAGTCACATTCAAAATGAAAGAGGAGAGAGGAGGAATTCTGAGCACTCAGCAGTAAGTATTACTTGACGTGGTGAGGGAGAAGTTAATATGGCTATCCAGCGTCTGCCCATCCGTGAAGATGCCTGAGAAGGGCCTTAACAAAAGCAATGCCTAAGAGAAGACATGCTTGGTGAAAAAAGGTGGAATATCTGGAAGAAACTGAAACATGGGGGAGAGCTTTTCTAGCCATTCTTCAATATTTTCTTGATTCTTCTCTTCGTAGATAAATAGAACAAATCTTTGTTTGATTCCTGCCCTCTTCTCTTCCTTTTCTGCCTTACATATTTTTCTAGTGAGAACTTCTTTGTTTCTTGTAGGTCCATGTTCTTATAGCTACTCATTGATCTTACTAGACCTATTCTTTATCTTTCTGTGTTCTATATTGTTGCAGTGAATGTGGAGGTGGGACAGGAAGACAGCTCCATTCAGTTGCATTCATTTCTCTACAGTTGCAGTAAGTTTGGCCAATGGTATCCAGCACCAGGAAAGTAGAAGACAGTCATCAGCATGCTTCTTTTTATAATGGTATCCAGCTCCAGGAAAGTAGAAGACAGTTATCAGCATGCTTCTTTTTGTATGTTTTTTCTCTTCTTTCAATCTGTCAATGTTCCCGTCATTTCTCTGGGAGAAGTTGTTTTTCTACAGATATAGGTCTTATTACTCAATTTATCTCTATGATCTTGTGTGTGTGTGTGTGTGTGTATGTGTGTGTGTTTTCTACCAACTTACTAAACTACGACAAAAAAATAAATGCAG
>PVIH01005247.1:67224-82148 GCA_004025045.1 Sigmodon hispidus
AAAAAAAAAAAAAAAAAAAAAAAAAAAAAAAAAAAAAAAAAAAAAAAAAAAAAAAAAAAAAAAAAAAAAAAAAAAAAAAAAAAAAAAAAAAAAAAAAAAAAAAAAAAAAAAAAAAAAAAAAAAAAAAAAAAAAAAAAAAAAACAGCTTCAACAAAACAAGCATGTGTTAATGACAGAAAAGTTAAACCTCAATTATAGAAAAATATGAAAAGCCAACTACTTGTGTACTTAAGTGCAACTAGTTCTAGGCCTGGCTGAATTCCCAGTGTGTATGGAAAAGAATGCTTAATACAAATACTGATTCATATTCAGCAAACATTTAATTAAGCAAGGGCATTAATAAAATCAATTCTGTTTGTGAGGGAGGCTTAAATAAAACAAGGTCACTAATTACAGGTATTGAGCTTCTTTCCCTGACATACTCAAGACTTTTGTGTCCTAAACAAGCATCAGTTTAAAATATCTCAAATATGGAAAGAAAGTATATGGACTAGGTTGAGTGTAAAGTGAAATGGGGTCTCTTTTTAACTTCTATACTTATTTAAAAAGCAAGGTTGATATAAATGATATGCATTGATTAGATGGAAGAACAAAAGCCAATTCTACCTCCAAAACTAAATAACTGCCTGTTGTTTTCCATAGCTTGAGGGACGCCTGAGGCCAAAAGTAATTTATAACCTTGCTTTTAGTTTATTTTTTCAGGATTTTATGATTATTATATCTATGCCTTCATTCAGCCTGCTCAAGCAATAGCAAATTTATCTCCCATTTTGTGAATTGTTAATTAAAGACTCAGATATATTTTAAGGAGTAATGGAAACTCATATCGATGACTTTCTGACCTGAGGGTTGGGTGCAGGTATGGTCAGCCTGAGCCAAACATCTCCTCTGACTTCACTAACTAGACCTTAACAGGTTATAGGAAAATGGTGCCATGGGCTAGACCTATGGGGAAAAATAGCAATTTAATTCCTTTGATGATTCCCATCAGACTCTGTTGACTTTTCTGGAATCTAGTAAAACAGAAATCACAGTCAAGCTGCATGCTCTAAGAGGAAGTGTAGAATGCTTCCCAGAATTAAAAAGCACAGATTCTTCCAACTCTCTTATGCCTGTTCTAGATGTCACATCCTTTTCTCAAGTTTGCATTTAGTTTAAAGCTATTTTATGGGTTAATCCCAATCCATGGTACAAAGTATGTTATGCATTTAAAGACTGTGAGACTTTCAATGCTGAGCTGTGTTTTATATTCTGATATTAAAAATGATAACTTGAAGGTAAATAAGAAAATAAAGGTAAAGATTGAAGAATGATATGTTTGTGCATCATGTTGATAAAGAGTAGATTGTGTCACATATGTTTAAAGATTTTTGCACCTTCATTGTCTAATACCTACTAAGATGTATGAGCTGATACATGTTCTTTTCTCTTTTTCAATTAAATTGAAGCAAAAGTTTCCAATCAGGCTCAACATTATACACTGAGCCCAAGAAATAAATTAATTTCTTGCTAGGCCACTGTGTATCTGATAACTCTGTGACATACTTTGACAGCACTATGAGGAAGTAGTTAATATCCAACCAGTTTGATCCAGATTTTATTCTGTTTCTCTTTCTCTTTTCCTTTGCTTTTTCTTTCTTTAAATTTAAGTTATACACATTGGAAGACCTTCTAATTAACTGAAAGAAGTAAAAGACAATTACTTTATTGCAGCACAGAAAGTTACACAAAACCCCATTGGTTAATATTGCACAGATTCTAAGACCTAAAAATTCCACAGTTACAATATTCAAGTGATTTGAATCGTTAGCAACTCCAAAGCTTCTCTTGCCTTAGTTATTCACATTTTAATCCAATGAAGTTTCACTCACTTTTCCTGTGTAAATATGTGTGCTTAAGAGCAGGTGCCAATGAAACCTAGAAAAGAATGACATATCCCTTAGGGTTAGGGCTTTGGGGAGTTGAGACACAGGCATGAGTACTCCCAATCAAATGGCTCCTCTACAACAGGAATTTGTACCCCTAAACACTGACCTACCCCTAACCCCACTGTGCTAGATATATTTGTTGATGTCTAGTTTTAGATATTGATGAGCTGTTGTCTCTAAAATTAAGCATTGTTTAAGCAAGGTTATAAACCCTAAAGAAAAGTGAAATATATGTGCTATGGCACCAACAAATTACTCTGCACTCCAGTACTGTTTCCAGTTTCTTCAAGTACTATCAAGATAATATGCAATACCAAACTGTTAGAAAACTCCCTGGTGCCTTTTCTTTTTTTTCCTGTACACAGCTCTACCTGCTGTTTCCATTGTCTTCCACATTATTCTCTTCCATGTCTTCCCAACTACAAATCCAAGCTTCTTCCTCTAAGTTTATAAGGTGTGTTAATTTTGTGGTACCGAATGCCCAAAGGCAGCTCTACAAATGGCCCTCTGTCCATGTAGGAAAGAGGAAAAGATTGGTTGGAGCCTAAGGAGGTGAAAGCAACATCCTTTTACTAAGTAACATGAAGGTAAAATGTGAGAATGCCTTGCTTATCTTTTACTTGGTATGTTAAGATTGATTTGCTGGAGATATTAGGACATATATATGATCAGTTTTAGCACTGTCATTCCAGAATGAATCTTTTTTAAGTTTTTCATACTACACATTTTTCTTACTTTACAATGGATATAAGTTGCTTCTCTTAATCAGAAAACACAGTCTTGAGAAAATTAGTAACATGAGGTACAAAATCCTAAGGAATGTAATGTTAAAATTTCACAATTATTCAAAGTTGTATCTGAAAAAAATGTGGTGATATTTTCTTATATTGATCTACTATTTGGGGTCCACTGTTTACCACTTTTACCATCATTATATAAACCCCACATGGACTCATTGAATTTTGAAAGTGACACACAAGTTTTATAGCTAGTTTCCTGAAGATTCTGTTCCCCAGGAAGGATGAATGCCAGATTATGACACATTCTGCTTGTCATCTTTGAGTTGGAGATGCACTATGATAAACGATATGTTGATGAGACTCTGTAGAGCATCTAGCAGTTTGTCCACTGTCCCAGCTCCAGGTTCTCTATGCCTGCAAAATCTCCATGGAGCCTTTACCTTTATATGCATACATAAATTGGAAAGAGTATTCTGTTGTACTTTCTTCTTGGCAGACAGCCTAACAAATGAAGGTCATACTTGACTTCTTGCAATGAAAAGATATTTCCCTAGTACTTGTGAAGGTCAACATGGTTAGGTGCACATTAGTCACTATCACATAACAAGAGAATGTGAATATGTGCCCAGGTTCTGACTCACCCATGAGTTTACTCATTAAGTTAATGTAGATTCTTCTGTGTCTGTGCTGGGGAGATGGTGAGCAAGACTCAATCAGTGCACAGGAGAGGCTCAGAGAATAATGGAGCAGAAAAACCTGAAGAGACAATGTCTACAATATTAATGTAACAGTGACAATGGAAATAGTAACATTTATAGGATTCTATTTACTACTGAACACAAAGTATTCCTATTTGCATGTAGCATAGCAACACTCAACAACTAGTGTTGAGCTGCTATAATTATATCTATTTTCTTGCTATAATCATCTGTGAATTATAGTCAGAAGAACTGATTTCTACAAAGTTCATGACTCATTCAAGGTGACACAGTAATAAGTTCAGGGAAACATTAAACTAACTCCTGTACTTTAGGAAAAAAAAGCCATTGACAAGAGTATAAACTCTGTACATTAGCAGCTCAAAGAGGAGTGATCAGTTTCCAGAAAATGGTAATGAATTAAGTAAAGATGTAACTGATCTGTTGGGCTTACCAAATGTGCAGGAAAAAGTGGATTGTAGGTGATTGGAAAAAGGCATCAAAGGCACATTTATTGTATATACTACAGTTTGCAAATAAACAGCCAAAAAGCAAAAAGCTCCTGTGGGTGTGATTTGTTTACTCAACACCAAACTGACTGTGGGCTCACTCTGAGGTTGCTGGAGCTAGCTCATCATCATTCTAACAATTTGTTTGTTTACCCCCTGATCTGAAGTTTTCTCATTGTGATGAATACTATTTTCTTCTGATATAATTAATATAACAAAAACTGCATCCATTTAAAGTACATGATTTGTCAAGTTTGAATCAGTGAATGTACTGTAACAACCTCAGAGCATCTTCAAATCCCCAAATAGGCTCCATATGCTCTCTACTATCCATCCTGTGTCCTAGTCCATGCCGCTGCATAGCCTTTAAGGCATTAATTAGTCTGATGTTCTATAACTGTTCATAAACAGAGGCCCATGGTATAATCTTCATCAGTTTTTGGTAAATCAGCACAATGATTTTAATGTTTACCCACGGCTGCCTCAATTCTGAGTTTATCCCCTGCATTTACTGAGTGAGATTACCCTACTGCATCTGAGTTGATTATGGGTATTGGCTTTTGTGAGTAGCTTCAGACTAAGAGATCTCAATGACTTCTTGCTTATAGTAACATTTAGGTTTTCCAGTCTTGTGAATTTACATGTTGATAAAAAAATATTTACTCACATTTTAGGTCATATTAAATTTAAAATCCATTGCTAAGTTGAAACTTGTTATTTTCTTTTTTATGTTTGTTTTAAATGGGTGTCATAGCTGGTTTTATGTTGCGGTCTTTGATTCATGTGGATTTGAGTTTTATGCAGGGTGATAGGCTTGGATCTATTTGCGTTTTTCTACACACTACCATCCAGCTATGCCAACATCATTTGTTTAAACATACTATCTTTTTTCCAATGAATATTTTTGCCCTCTTTGTCAAAAATCAGGTGGTCATAGGTGTGTGGGTTAATGTTGGAGTCTTCACTTTGATTCCATTGATCCACATGTCTGTTTTTATGCCAATGCCAGGCTGTTTTTATTACTGTAGCTCTATAGTATAACTTGAAGTCATGGATGTGATGCCTCATAAGGTTCTTTTGTTTAGCAAAATTATTTTGGCAATCCTGGCTTTTCTGTTATTCCAGATGAAATTGGGTATTGTTCTTTCAATGTCTGTAAAAAATTGTGTTGGGATTTTGATGATAATTGCATTAAATCTATAGATTGCTTTTGGTAAGATTGCCATTTTATTGTATTGATCCTACCTATCCAGGAGCATGGGAGAGCTTTCCATTTTCTGTTATCCCCTTCAATTTCTTTCTTCAGTGATTTAAAGTTTTTGTCAAACAGATCTGTTTCTTCTTTGGTTATAATTACTTCAAAGTATTTAATGCTATTTGCAGCTATTATAAAGGGTGATGTTTCCTTATTTCTTTTTCAGCCAGTTTGTCTCTAGTGTATAGGAGGGCTACTCATTTCTTGAGTTAATCTTGTATCCTGCTACATTGCTGAAGGTGTTTATCAGCTGTAGAAGTTCCCTGGTAGAATTTTCTGGGTCACTTATGTATACAATCATGCCATCTGCAAAAAGAGATAGTTTCACTTCTTCTTTTCCAATTTGTATCCCTTTAATCACCTTTTGTTCTCTTACTGCCATGCCTAAAAGTTTGAGAACTATATTGAGTAGATAAGGAGAGAGGGGACAGCCTGATTTTTAGTGGTATTGCTTTGAGTTTCCATTTAGTTTGATGTTGGCTGTTGGCTTCTTGTAAATTGCCTTTGGTATACTTAGGAATTTTCCCTGTATTACTGTTCTCTCCAGTACTTTTATCATAAAGGAATATTGGACTTTGTCAAATGGTTTTTCAGTATCTAAGGAGATGATCATGTGTTTTTTTCCTTCAATTTGTTTATATGATGAATGACATTTATAGTATTTTGTATGGTGAACCATCCCTGCATTTCAGGGATGAAGCCTACTTGATCGTGGTAGATGACTTTTTTATATATATTGTTATGATCAGTTTTGCAGAATTTTGTTGTGTACTTTTTCATCAATGCTCTTGAGCGAGTTTGGTCTATAGTTGTCTTAGTTGCATCTTGAGTGTTTGGGTATCAGGGTAATTGTGGCCTCATTAACAAAAGGAGTTTAGTTGTGTTCCATCAGTTTCTACTATATGAAACAATTTGTTGATTATTGGTATTAGTTCTTCTTTGAATGTCTGATAGAATTCTGCAGTGAAACCATCTGGTCCTGGGATTTTTTATTTGGGAAACCATTAATAACAGCTTCAATTTCCTTTGGTGTTATAGGTCTGTTTAGGACTTCAATCTGTTCTTGATTTGATTTTGGTAATTGGTGCTTGTCCAGGAAGCTGCCCATTTCATTTAAGTTTTCCATTTTAGTTGAGTATAGATTTTCAAAGTCAGGCCTTACATTTCATATAGTCCCATGTCAAATTCTTAAATTATTGTTTTATCTCTCTGACTTTAAAGTAACTTATAGAAGATATTTTATGCATAGAATTCTATCTTTCTATAAATGTTTTATTACCATCACCATCCTGAGAAGTATGTATTAATCCTTTTAAGCACATCAAGAAGCTAAGGTGCAAGTTCCCAAAAGAGAAGGCCTTCTGCAGCACAATAAAGCTTTACCCAAATGACCACAAATTGGTAAAGAGTTGTGTCCTTTATTAAATTTGTTTATAGGACTCTCTACATAGGCAGAACCATGTACATGATTATATAATTCTTAATGCTGTAATGCTTCTTTAGCAAGGAGGGGTGGATGCTTTGTTTATGCCCATGGGAAGCCTGCCCTTTTAAGAATGGAGAAGGAGGGAAAATGGATGGGAAGTGTTGAGAGAGTAGGGAATGGGAGGAGAGGAATGAGTGGAAACTGTGGTCAGTATGTGAAATAAATAAAAATAAAATAAAATTACTTTAAAAAAGAAAGGAGGATGAAATTTCTATTAGAAGTATTAGAACAAAAAGTATAACAAAAACAACACTTTTTAAAAACACTATTTCAATTTGTGTGGTGTTTTATTTGTTATATAATGTTATAAGTAAATATTAAAATTATAATTACTATTATAATTTTTCTAAGTCAACTTAATGTTTTACATGCTAGTTTTAAGAAAAAATAACTAACTTTAAGGTATATATGGAATTGTCATAAATATTATATATTCTGTGGGCAATAGATAGATTGATAAAAGACAGATACTGTAGGAAAAGTAGAAAGGCTTGTCAAATTGACTTAGATATTTTTATTTCAGGTTTAATTCATCCTGCAAATGTCATCTACCCCAGCCTACTGCTGGTAAGAAAGATGGAGAAGGATAAAGCTCAACTTCTTTGCATTTATTTTGCACTTTATGAATACTTTCATTGTTAAGTGTTCAGGTAATAAAATAAAGTAACATCAATAAGAAGAAACATAATAGGACCAAGTCCCTTTATTTTTGCATTTCCTATGGTATTCTTTTCTTCAAGTAGAGTTCAATGAAAATTTAAACAAAAAATATGGGTCCATTAGGCCTTGCATGCCCCAAATTTTCAGTCCAGATATAGCATACTTATATCATAGTAGCATTGAGACTTGCCCAGCTCCCACATCTCATGGGGCCATAGATTCTCTGCTCTTTAAAATGTCAGGCTATATCTTCTTTTCAGATAAAGTTTCAAGTAATAGTGTTCATTAATAGTCATGCATATATTTTGTTTGTTTCATGAATCCAGACCTACAAATCACATTTTCAAAGATAAAATTATTAAGAAGTATAAAACTTCAGTAGCAGAGCATTGAAACAACAAGGGAATTTTAATCAACCTCCCTGTGTGGAGCTGTACTCAGAGAGTTCTCATAGAGTACCGAAGTCATGGTAAGAAATGTAATAAACCCATTGTTTTACAGATATAATTTTATCCAGTCCTTACTTAATCAATAGTTCCTAAACATCAACACTGTCCCCAGTATTGTTTTTGGTACTTAAATTGCATTGATGGATACTGAGACTTCACAGTGTTTATATTCTTCATGTTTGAGCAGTCAAGTATATGTGAAAAATAGAAATTTAATTTTACTGAGAGAAGTATTAACAAGTATAGTGTAACTCAAAACAATCAGTAGATTTGAGAAGTGGTTCAGTGGTTGAATGATTGCTTACTGTGAATGGGGCCCTGAACTCAGGACCACAAAAATTGAAGGTAAGCAGATATTTTATAATAATAATAATAATAATAATAATAATGAGTTGTAACTTAAAAATGTATTCATTAACTGAGTAGATTTTCTAAAGATTGTGCACACTGGAATCCACTGCTTGTGTAAATCAGGCCAGAGTGCTTTTGGTTGTTTTGAATGTTTTCCTGGTTCAGAATGCCAAAAGAGTTAATCACATCATTTGGTTAAGGGGTTTTTACTGCACTTATTTGTTTTGTTTGTTTGTTTCTTGGCAGTCTATGAAAACACAATTCTCTAATTGGATTTGTCCTAAATTTTCTCAGTGTATTAGCCAAATGGATGAAATGGGACTCTTCACACTCTCATAGAGATGTATAAGTGAAAAGTGCCCCAATCTACAACAAATTAAATCATTGCTATGTTCAGCATCTCAGGAAGTACATTTTTAGGAAGGTTGAGGAATTAAGAAATATCTTGTCTTAGTAAACAGCCATATATATATGTATATATATATATATACATATATATATATATCTGCCTGTTGTCTTGAATTTTTTTTCTAAAACACTTCCAAATTTTACAGAATATCTTAGATTTATCCTAATGTATGAAAGATATATTCTTAATTATATGAGTGCCTAATACATATGTAAACATATTTAATAATATTTAAGCATACATACTATAAATGATTCTATATGTTTTTCTAATATATAGGAATAAAATAAACCTTGATGCTTTAAAAATGAAAAGATTTTCAGCAACTGGTGAGATAGTTCAGTGGTTAAATGTGCCTTTGCCTATTTCACCTGGAGAGGACATAAGTTTGGTTCCTAGCACCCAGATCAGGGTGCTCTCAGAACCTGTGATTTTTAGCTTTAAGGAAATATACAGTCTTCTCTAATACTGGGAAGGTTTGTACACTCAAGTGCACATACCTACACACAGACATATATACATAGTTTAAAAACTAAACATGAATTATTTTTTAAAAAAACAGTATGAGTAGTCGAGTTTGTTTGATTTGATGTCTAGAAGCACACTGGAAGTGAGAATATCTCTGGTTGTAATGTCAAGAAAAGAGATGATCCCATAGCTGACTTGTGGTTCAGGCAAGGGCCATTCTTCAGTTGTCTCTTCAAGGCCTTAGGGAAGGGACTGACATAACTAATCAAGCACAGCCACTGGTGCCTATACTTATCTTATTTTCCCCAAATCAGGAAAGTTACATAATATCCATATGCCATTATGGTTTGAATTCTTTTCTAAGAGGGGAGATTTTTAAAATTATTTATTTGTTTTACATCTTTATTGTAAAAACTTTACTGCAGTTTTTCCTTCCTCCTCTCTTCCTAATCTCTCCTGACCTCCTCCCTTTTGCCCCCCCCCATCCACTCTTCCATTTCTATTCAAAAAAGAGCAGGACTCTCATGTATATAAACCAAGCATGACATATCAAGTTGCAGTAAGACTAAGCACCTCCTCTCATATTAATGCTGAATAAGAAAACCCAATATGAGAAATGGAGTCCCAAAAGCCAGCAAATAAAGTCAGAGACAGCGCCTGTTCCTACTGCTAGGAGTCCCACGTGAAGACCAAGCTACAGAACTGTCACATATATGCAGAGTGCCTAAGTCAGTTCCACGTAGGCTCCTTGGTTGTCAGCTCAGTCTCTGTTAACTCCTATGTGTTGTGATATGTTACATATTTAATAAAACCAGTCTGAAATATCAGAGAACAGATCCACCCACAGTCAATCTAAGAGGGTCAGAGAGTGGTTACTCACACCTTTAATCTCAGCACAGGGAAAGTGATGACATATGCCATTAATCCTGTAACTCCAGAGACAGAGATGTTCCTGTATTTCTGTGAGTTAAAGGAATAATTACCAAATAGTAGTAACTCACACCTTTAATCTTAGCCTGGATGTGAAAACTACTGGGTGAAGAAGGTACTTAAGGCAGGCATAGGAATACAGATTATTCAGTAGAAGTGATGAGGAGGCTGAGGAAGTTGGAAGATAGCTGGGTGAGATTTGACTGCGGTCTGTTTCCTCACTCTGATACCTATGAGCACAGGTTAAATGATTCTGTGAACTTTCTTGTGATGTATTTGAGCACTCTAGCCAATTCTTCCTTCCTCTCTTTGGCATGATTCCCTGAGATTTCCCAAACATTTGACTGTGTGTCTGCATCTCTTTCCACTAATTGTTGGATGAAGCCTCTCTGATTGGGCAAGGTACCAATCTATTGGTACAGTAGAATATAATTAGGTATCATTACATTGACTCCCCCCACCCTGCTGTGTTAATTTTATCTTAGTTCTTTGAGCCATCTAGCCTCTGGGTCCTGATGCTCTAGGTAGTGTTATGTGTGGGCTGGATCAATCATTGGTTAGCCACTCCCACCTCTCTCTGACCTAGGGAAGATTTTTAAGCCATAATATAATGTTATGTGTTTCTGAATATCGAATAAATTATATCTGTGTTTGGCATATACATTATACTATGTACAATTTCAAAATAATGATGCTTTGGTTTAGTGATGGGAATAATATAAAGGAAATACTGTCATGGTTTTCTAGCCTCTAGAATTTTAAGGCAATTGAAGTGGGAGTATTGACAGACAGATTCATGAGTTTGTTGAGGAAAGACTTAGCAGAAGAGAGGAATATCACCCAGCCTTCTGCCTCTCTGGTTTCAGTCTCATTCTCTCATGTTGCCCTGGTTCTGAGTCCTCTTTCTGTGGATTTATTTCATTTTGATCAATTATTTTTATTGTAATTAAATTGATAAATTTAAAATCCACATTCTCTAAGAATTTGCTATCTACTAGTCTTAGAATTTCACATCTACAGCATATTAATTTTTGTAGCTCTAAATCATGAATGAGAAAAGATATCAATGTAGTAAATTGCTAAAAGCCTTCTGTAGATAATTGCTAATAATGCATACTAAATTCATGCTGCATATTTTTTAGAATGCAAATCATCCAGAGTAAATTGCTTTATGAAATGCGGTGTTTTGATAAAAACAATTCTTTTTTGTTACAAGATATAACTGGTGCTTAGGATAAGCACATTCAACTCTATGAGCTTCCTAGTAATTTGCGAATACTGCCTATTTAATAATAGTGTGTATTCTACTGGCAGTAGCAAGGCTTTGAGCCTTTGACCCCAATTTCTTTTTACCATGTTATTGTGTTCAGAAAACTAATAATGCACCTTATTATATACTTTGGAAGTTATTACATTTTTTTATCAGATTGATATTTAAGCAGATTTAAAGGAAGAGACATTTCTACTAAGGATTCCTTTATCTGGAGTCAGTTTCTAGAATTAGGTAGATAAAGAAGCATATTCACCAAATATCAGTGGAGGCAGAGAAGGATTAAACTGAGTTTGAGGATAAAGTTTTCAGGAGGCAGAGGCACATACCCTGAAAGTCATAATTAGATCTATATCTAGTCAGCACTCATGAGAACACAACAAAAAGACACGGCTCTTGCGATTTTGCTGATGACATTGTCACTTCAGTTAATATCAGAAATGAAAATTGAATGGAGCCATCTTAAAGATGGATTGTGAGCGGGGAGATTTTAATGCAGAATAGGGTGACACAAGTAAGTGAGGAGTTGCTTTAGCTTAAAAGGCAATCAGACAAGCTACACGAAGAGATGCTGTGAAATAAATCTGCACATAAATATTAATGACAACCTCAATGACAGTGAATAGTAATCACAATAATAGAAATGATGAAGTCAACCAGGACTCACATGTTCATGGTTTTTAGGCTTTGCAGTGAGTGTTTATGGTTTATTATTAATATTTCATATAAACCAGGGAAACAAATAGTTTCTCCTTTTTCCAGGAGACCAAGGTTCACAAAGGATGCGAAAATTTCCAGAAATTTTATCTAGTGGAGAAGAGGCTTAACCATCACGTTGAAGAAATGGTCATAAAGTCTTTGGATCACAATGATACAAAAAGGATTCCAGTGCCAGGAAACAATGTATCTCTTCCCTATGGTTTTGATTTGAGATATTTATGAATATGTCTTGGCATAAACAATTCAGGAAACTATCCTTAGGTTAAGGTCAGCTGATTATAAGCACTCTGTTCTCAATCTAGTTCTCATGTACTATGCAATTTAACATATACCCTTGTTTCAAAGAGTAGAATATAGATAAATTGAAAGAATGTATGTTTTGCCTATTGCAGCTTTTTTCTTGTCTCATCCCATTGGCTCCCTGATGTTAAAGGTGCCAGTCCTGAAAGGCGTTAAACTGTATGTGTATTGTTTACTAAACATTGTAGCAGATTCTATTCAAGAAGTCTTAAACATAATTCTAATAATAGTTAATGCAGTCTTGGAAAGTAATGAGTATCTGCCTGTCATCAATTAGTTGGCTGCACTATCATTCCTCTTTTGTTTATTTATTTGACAAAGTAAAATATAAGATAAAGCAAAATCACCACATCTACACTAGACAGAAGGAAAATACCTCCAAGAGCAAGCAAAAAAAATCAAGGACCAACTAGTTCACACACTCAGAAATCCTATAAATATAGTATGCTGAACGCTATTATACATACACAGAGGACCTAATAAAGATCCATTCAGACCCTGTTCTTGCTGCTTTAGTCTCTGTGAGTGCATGTGAGTCTTGTTTAGGTGATTCCGAAGGCCTTGTTCTCCAGGTGTCTTCTATGCCTTCAGCTCTTACACTCATGTTGCCTCCTCTTCCTCAGGGTTTCCTGAGCTCTTAAGAAAGGGAATTGATTGAGACATCCAATTTAGAGGTTGTGTTTCAGGGACTGGTTGTAGGCCTCTGCATCTGTTTTTGTCTGCTGAAGGAGAAAACTTCTCTGATGATAACTGAACAAGGCACTGATTTATGAATATAACAGAATATCACTAATCATTTTATTGAAACAAATCATCGTTTCACCATTGTACTTATCATTGTCTATATGCTATTTATATAATAAACATACCCTGAAGATGATCTTCTGATATAAGCTTCGTCACACTAGGCTATGCAGTTTATCTGCATTTTTCATGTTAATACCTGATTTGTTACTATTATACTTTCTTCCTCTCTGAGTTATTATCTCTACATTATTCATAAGTGGCTCTCCAGTGTCATAATGGTCATTTTGCAGGGCTGATTCCATTCAGCTTTATCAGTTTATAATTGTGAAACAGCTTTAATCATTCCATTTTGTGAGCCGGTATGCTATTATGGGGGGTATTTATTCTTTTCTCTGTATTTTCTTTTGCATTTTGGTTTCTATCAGCACATGTTTCTTCAGATATCTCATCAAAGGCATCATCAAACTCATACTGCAGACTTTGAAACATGGTCCAAGGCGTGGTACTTTCTCATTTTTCTTATCTATCACTTGCAATATTATATATTTATGGACATGTGCTGTTTGTGTATGATTATTTATATTTATGTGTATTGTATTGTGTGTGCATGCATACAGAGTGATGGGGGATTCTGGGTGTTCTACACTATTGATTTCTACTTCATTCTTTTTAGACAAGATATCTCAAAGAACTGATAGCTCACTGTTTTTTTTTTTTTTCTTCTACTCTGTTTTCCAGTAATTCGAAGAAAATATTTCTTTGCCCTCCTGCACCAATACAAGGGTTACAGTTTCAGGTCACCACTCTTGGCTGTTTTCATAACTTCTAGAGTTCTAAAATTATGTATTCATGCATGTATAGCAAACACTTTTACTCATCCAGACATCTCTATAGCTCTGATACTGCATATTAACCTCCTATTTGGTTATTTAATATCGATAAGATAGCTGGACCTATATTTATTATCTTTTATTGTTTCATGTCAATGCACACTTAGAGAAGTGTTTGTTAGATCAATAATGAGTTATTGTGTTCAGTTTGGCAACTAACTCTTTAAAAGGGACCAAGATGGTCATTACTTATTCATCACAGGAAAAATTGGTCAAGAGAAGATTTCAAACCTGAATACTTATGCCCCTAATATAAGGGCATGTATCTATGTAAAAGAAACACTATTAAAGCTCAAATCCCACATCACTCTCACATCGTTATAGTGGGAGACTTCAATACCCCACTTTCACCCTTAGATAGGTCAACCAAACACAGACCCAACAGAGAAATAAGGTATCTAACAGAGGTTATGATGCAAATGGATTTAATAGATATCTACAGATGCTTCTACCCAAATGCAAAGGAATATACATATTTCTCAGCTTCTCATGGCACTTTCTCCAAAACTGACCACATAATTGGTCATAAAGCAAATATCAACAGATACAAAAAAGTGAAAATAATCCCTTGTAACATTTCGGACCACCAGGGCCTAAAGTTAGAGTTCAACAACATCAAAAATCAAAGAGCCTACAAACTCATGGAAACTAAACATCACTAAGCTGAATCATCTCTGGGGCAAGGAAGAAATTAAAAAAGAAATCAAAGTCTTCCTAGAATTTAATGAAAATTAATCCACAACCTAACAAAACTTGTGGGACACATTGAAAATCGTCTTAAGAGGAAAATTCATAGTGCTAGATGCCTACATGAAAAACCTAGAGAAATCCCACACTAGAAACCTAGCAGCTCAGCTCAAAGCATTAGAACAATTAGAAGCAAACTCACCTAGAAGGAATAGACGGCAGGAAATAATCAAAACTTAGAAATGAAATCAATACAATTGATACAAAAAGAACAATACAAAGAATCAATGAATCTAAGAGTTGGTTCTTTGAGAAAGTTAACAAGATAGATAAGCCCTTAGCCAAACAAATCAAAAAACAGAGAGTATTCAAATCAACAAAATCAGAAATGAAAAGGGGGACATAACAACAGACCCCCAGGAAATAT
>PVIH01005247.1:88947-127364 GCA_004025045.1 Sigmodon hispidus
CAATACCACTTCTGGGTGTATACCCTAAAGAGGCACATTCACACTCCAAAGGTATTAGCTCAACTATGTTCATAGCAGCATTATTTGTAATAGCAAGAACCTGGAAACAACCTAGATGTCCCTCAACTGAAGAATGGATTAACAAACTGTGGTCCATCTACACAATGGAATACTACTCAGCAGTAAGAAAAAATGATATCCTAAAATTCGTAGGCAAATGGATCGATTTGGAGAATATCCTCCTGAGCGAGCTATCACAATCTCAGAGAGATAAGCAGGAGATGTACTCACTCACTAGTGGTCTCTAAACAAACAAACAAGAAAAAAAACAATCATGCCCAAGTGGCAAACCACAACCACTGAACAGCTTGGGATCAGAAGCACCCTAGACTGACCCTTCAAACCCCACTCCAACTATAGGAATACCAGACTCACTCTTGAGGGAGGGGGGACAAAACTGGATTTGGCCAGGAGTGGAGACTGATCCAAGCATTATTGGGTCAGTGGGACCATAGGACTGTCTGCTCCCTGCCCAGAGAAGGGATGGGGAGTTGCAGAGAAGAAAAATGTCAAGAGGTGATGGAAGGGGGAAGGGACCTTGAATAAGGATATACAGGGATGGGAAAGAAAAAACAATTTCAGAGGGAAAGCTGAACACATAGTAAATATATGTGTAGCAATCTTATTTACATTACCACCCTTGATAAGCCATGCTTGTGATACTAATCCTCTTCATAGTTATTGTTAACTTTTCCTCATTTTAAATTCATGTTACTGTTTTTTTGTTAAATACAACATAAAAAAATCTTTATTGATATTTTCAAGTTTAGTTCAATATGCATTTACTCCCTCTCTCCCTCTCTCTCCTTCCATCCCTCTCTCTCTCTCTCTCTCTCTCTCTCTCTCTCTGTGTGTGTGTGTTCTGAAAAAAAAAAAAAGGAAGGGACTACGGAACTATTTGAACAGCTGGGGCTTTGTTGGAGGTGGTGTCACTGTGGGGACAGATTTTGAGTTCTCATATGCTCAAGTTGCACCCAGTATAGGACACAGTTCATTTCATCGTGCATACATATCAAGATGTACAGCTCTCAGCTACCTCTCCAGCATCATGTCTGCCTTGATGGAATACTGCCTTGCTTCCAAACTTGATGATAATGGACTAAACTTCTTAATTGTTAGACAGCCTCAATCAAATGTTTTCTTTCAAATGACAGCCTACAAAAAGGGAAAAAATTTTCACCAATCCTACAAGTGACAGAGGACTGGTCTCTAAAATATATAGAGAACTCAAGAAACTAGAGCCCAAAGCCTTAAATAATTCAATTAAAAAATAGAGTTGAGAATTAAAAGGAGAATTCTCAGCAGAAGAATTACAAATGGCTGAAAGGCACTTTAAAAAGTGCTCAACATCTTTAGCCATCAGAGAAATGCAAGTCAAAACAACTTTGAGATACCACCTTACACCTGTCAGAATGGCTAGGATTCAAGACACAGATGATAGCCTATGCTGGCGAGGCTGCAGAGCAAGGGGAACACTCCTCTATTGCTGGTAGGAGTGTAAGCTTGTTCAGTCACTCTGGAATGCAGTATGGAGGTTTCTCAGAAAACTGGAAATCAATCTCCCCAAGAACCCAGCAATACCACTATTGGACATATACCCTAAAGATGCACATTTGCACTCCAAAAGCATTAGCTCAACTATGTTCATAGAAGCATTATTTGTAATAGCAAGAACCTGGAAACAACGTAAATGCCCCTCAGCTGAAGAGTGAATTAACAAACTGTGGTACACCTACATAATGGAGTACTACTCAGTAGTAAGAAAAATGATACTCTAAAGTTTGCAGGCAAATGGATATGGAGAATATCCTCCTGAGTGAGATCTCACAAACCCAGAAAGATAAGCAGGGAATGTACTCAGTCATTAGTGGCCTTTAAATAAAAAGCAAAGCACATCCAAGCTGCAAACAACAACCACTGAACAGCTTGGGATCTGAAGCACCTTGGACAGGCACCTTGGAGCCCATTCCCTTCAGAGGAACACCTAACCAAATCTTGATATTGGAAAGAGGAAATCGGACTTGCCTGGAGTGGATGCTGAGCTGAGTCACCTTGGGACTTTGGGACCTCCTGCCCTTTCTGAGGAGGAGATAAGGAGATGGGGAGAAGAGAGAGTGACTGGGAGGAGCGGAATGGGGAAGGGAGTTTGAACATTGGGATACATGAATTAAAAATTGAGACTTTATTCAAAATAAATAAAAAAGAAAAAAACATACAGAAGAATGGAAACAAATACTAGTGGATAAGTGAATACATAGTTAGAAAGTCTCAAAGCTGAAAAATAAAGGTGTTAAAACAAAAAAAAAAAAGTTGTTGTCTCTTTATAGCAATTAAAACCCTAATACCCAAGATGATGAAAGAAAATATACTCACATCTTCTATATGTATCCCTAATTTATGTAGTCAGAAAAAATAATGGCCTACTCCCAGTCTAGCCCATGGTTATAAATGCATAGAGCTGTGGACCAGAGAAAAGGAAAGTAGCAAAATACAGCTCAGTCAACTGAGTTAATCAGATAACAAAAAATAGGTACATTTCCCAGAGAAAGACTCTGAAAGACAAATTGAGAAATTGAGAAATCTTGAAACATAATCATTTAAATTACCAAACAAAGATTGTTAGAAGCATGAACAATTCCATGTTTCTAAATCTGCAACCTAAAATGCATGCTGTTATTTTTAAACATTGTCATATGAAACCTTAAATGAGGCTTCACATGCATTTTCTTGGATCTTTGATGCCAAGTTTAAAAATATTGAGTGAAATCTGCAGTGTCAGGCCAATAGAGATAGCTTCCATTGTGCTGTTACAATGTTGGGAGTGTTAGAACCAAAGTATATATAAGAACTGGGTTTCTATTCTTATGGATAATTTTGACATTTAGTAGTCTTTTATATGTGAAACTATTAAAGATTTATATATGAGATTATGGTAACATGACAGCAGTTGTGAGCTACCCAAAAGAATTACTTAGGTCATAACTATGAGTATGAAAATGCCAGTTTTCATAATTACTACCTTGTTTATGTGGCCAGTTCTCTGAATGGCCTCAGATCTGCAGTGCCCTCTTCATGAAAATGATGATAAAGCTTTAAAAAGATCAGAACCAACATGTATTATAAAGAATAGAAGACATATATCACAACCTGTGAATGGAGCACATTTTTACTACCTGAGGTCTGAACTATCCATTGTATATGGTTTTAGTAAGTATAATCTGTAAATAAACTTTCTTTTGCTATATGTGTATGGGAGTTGAAAGCTACTCATATGGGTCTCTTTGGGACAATATTTGGAATTCTACCTGAAAAGGAGGTTTTATATGAGTCATAGCTTTTGAGGCAGAGTAAAAATAAACACAATCAGGTCTATTTCTGTAACAGTGCCTTTGTGTATTTTCTGCCCCCCACCTCTATTTGCACATGGAGAGATAACTTCACAGTTGGATGCCTGTTCTGTGGTTTATGTTAATAAATTGTCATTCCATGACCCTTTTATACTATGGACTAGGGAGAAGACATAGTTTATTTTTTCTATTTTATGGTTTATATCACTGAAACCCTAAACCTGAAATTGCTTCATTTTGACCTCAACATGCTAGTTCATGGAATCTGTCCCAAGAAAATAACCAGAGAAGGAGCTAAAGATGCAAGTACAGAAATTTTCTTCATGTTTGTATTCTTTATGGCAAAACATAGATGAAAACCTTTAAATATCCAGCTTAGAAGTTTTATTAAATAATTTATGATCTAGTCATATGATGAATTTTGTTGAATACAGTGTGACATTATAGAAGATTATTGCATGATAGAATGTTGACTTTAAAATCCTCCACACAATTTATGTCTTTGTAAATATGAAAAAACAAACGCTGCAAATGCATACTAAAGCAAATAGACTTAAATACATTTATTTCTACAGTAGTTAGATTGTAGGATGTTTTAAACTTTTTGTATTTGATAAATAAGTAATTTGATATCATAATGCAAATACACATTTTAATAAATTAAAACACTTTTCAATATACTTAGTAGAACTGTTTACATATTTGCTTTTATCACTAAAATATAAACACCTGTATATTTATACAAAGATAACAATCATTTAATTGGAACTACAGACAGTTGTTAGCTACCATGTGGGTGCTGGGAATCGAACCCAGGTCCTCTGGAAGAGCAGACGGTGCTCTTAAACAATCATTTAATTGGAATTAGTAATATCTGTTTACATACATACACATGTATATATGTGTGCACCTTAGTAGTTACTTCTATAGAAGTTTATTATACTATGCATTAACAGTGAGAATATTTGTTTTACCTACTTTTCACTCTGAAGCAGGTTTTCTTAGTCTTTACACTAATTACCACCTGAGGCTAGATGACTTTTTTTCTATGAAGTTACTGTGTTCATTAGAGAGTGTTTAGCACCACATTTCTGGAGACACTGCTCTTCTGTTTGTGAAAGCTAAACAGTCTGCAGACATCGCTATTGTCTCTGGAGGCAAAAGTGCCCCTAATTGCAAACTAAACAGTAGATCTGTGACTGTAGTTTATATGCTTGCTGACTGGAAAATCCCATTGTTCTCCTTTTTAACATTATCTTATTAGTTCTTGTAAAATTAATATTTATTTTTGATTTCTGTTGCTGTGGTTATAATAGTTATATCTAGATACTCAATCTTTATTGAAGATGTCTAATTTAAACAAATAACTGTTTCAAAATTTAATTGAGTGGAAAGGTTGATAATTAACTACTTATCTTATTTTAATAATTTTTCTCCTGAAATACCTTTGTGCATTAAAAAAATAGCCAAATCTAACATATCATAGAATACATCAGCAAATAACTTACTTACTCCATTTCCATGAGGAATGATCATATTTAATAATCAGAAAAGTAGCTGTGCATATTTTTTCTGTTTTTGTGAATTGGGGAAAATTATTGTTTCTCTTGGATATTTGCTTTGCATGTCTGAAAACACTAGAGGTAATATCAACATCTTCCAAAGACTCTAAGAATAAGTAAGAAAGAATGAAACATAATTACAGTATTTACTCCACTAGTGAATTGACAATTTTATAGAATTTGTACTATCTCTTAGTAATACAAAATATTTATACTTAAACTGCTTTCAGGCAGCTTATACTCTGATGAAGTGACCATGCCCTGGGCTAGGATGACCGTCCATCTTAATCTTCTTGTAACTAAGGGATTTAGTTGACGCAAAACTTTTGCATCAGATTGTGGAAAAAGTAATACCAACAAATAGTCAGTCATTTAATGTTTCATATTCTCAGAAGATTCTGTTAAACCAGAACAGAGGATCATTACTGACTCTAAGGAGCTGGCAAAGATCCTACAGTGTGGCTTAGTTTTCTATGGCCTGTTTATGACAGTCTTCCTTACAAATTAAAGATCAGATACAGCACAAATTGTTGGACACCATCCATATACTATACAAATAGTGATCCCAAAACTCAGGATAGCAGTAGTAGGGACAATAGAAGGCACAATTGGACATGTTATTTTGAACTGGCAAACCATAGTAAAAAGTATTGTCTTTGCTATGGGCAAAGATCAATCATTTTAACTCAGTATTAGCTTAATGGTGTTCTTGAAGAAGCTCATTCTGATGTTAATATTCTCAGTATGGTGTTAGCAGGTAAGTGGGAAGACTCAGGAATCTGCAAGGAGTCTATTTCCAGACTATTAAGAGAAATCATATGAACTTTGTAAACAATTAGATGTATAGATTAAGGTCCTGATCCACCGCTCCTCTAGAGCAACAGCAGCCCAGACTACTGCCTGCCCAGATCACAGCTGGGAAGGCTGGGTCCCATGATCATGGATGAATGCCCCTGATGTAAGAAATTGGACTTCCTCCAGGAACACAGTCTGCACAGAGGGGGACTGATGTGGTAGAGGCAGGGAAGTAGGGGAGTTCCTAGGAGCACAGCAGGGAAATCTGAGGTCAGAAGGTAACTTCTGCCACCCAAACCTGGGCCCTGAGATGGCTTCTTGGCTTCGACTCAGAGCACAGCCCACTCAATTCATGGCTTATGTAATAGCAGTGGAGGAAAAGCCAAGTCCCTAGGAACATAGCTAAGAGGTGAGAGGTCAAGAGGTGACAACTGGCATAACACTGCGACCTCAGTAGAACAGCTGACCCTCTGATCACATAGATAATTAAGAGCCTTCAGAGCCTTAAGAGCCCTCAGACCAACAACTAACTAGAAGCTGACCAAGAAATAACCAAGAGAGAATTGGGGAAACAATGGGCAGACAGCAGTACAGAAATACATGCAACAATACAAAGGTCAACAAGACATCACCAGAAGAAGCAAGTAGCTCTATAGCTTCAAGGCCTGAACATAACAACAAAGAGGGAATAGAAGAAAACAACCTTAAAAACAGCTTTATGAAACTAATAGAAGCCTTAAAAGAGGATGTAAAAAACTCTCTTAAAGAAATAGAAGAAAATACAAACAGAAAATTACAAGAGATGAACAAAGCCCTGAAAGAAAATAAAAGAAACCAAGAAATAGAAAATAAACAGGTGAAAGAAATTTGCCAAGAATTAGAAACTGAAATAGAAGCAATAAAGAAAGCACAGACTGAGACAAAACTAGAAATAGAAAACCTGAAAAAACAACCCAGAACTAAATGTTCAAGCATAACAAGCAGAATCCAAGAGATGGAAGAGAGAATCTCTGGGGTGGAAGACTTGATAGTGGTAATAGATACATCAGTCAAAGAAAACACTAAAACTAAAAAAGTCATAACACAAAATGTTCAGGAAATTTGCAACACCATGAAGAGACCTAACCTGAGAATAACAGGAATAGAAGAAGGAGAAGAATACTAGCTCAAAGGCACAGAAAATATATTCAAGAAAATCATAGAAGAAAACTTCTCTAACCTGAAGAAGGAAATGCCTATAAAAATATAGGAAGCCTACAGAACACCAAACAGACTAGACCCACAATAAAAGAGCACTCTCCATATAATAATCAAGCCTCTAAACCTACAGAACAGAGAAAAATACTAAGAGCTGCAAAGGAAAAAGGTCAAATCATCTATAAAGGTAGACCCATCAGAATAACATCCTACTGTTCAATGGAAACAATGAAAGCAAGAAGGTCCTGGTCAAACATTATACAAACACTAAAAGTGCATGGATGCCAACCTAGAATATTGTACCCTGCAAAACTGTCAATCAACATAGATGGAGTAAACAAGATATTTCATGACATAACCAGATTTAAGCAATATCTAACTACAAATCCCACCCTGCAAAAAGTCCTAGAGGAAAACTCCAACATAAATAAACCAGAAACACCCATGTAATCACAGACAATTGATAAGCCCACAGAAGAAACCTCCCTGAAAAAAAGAGGAAATGCAAGCTACTACCAAATATGATGGGGAATATTGATCATTGGTTATTAATATTTCTTAATATCAATGTACTCACAATTCACCTATGCAAAAACACACCCTGACATGATGGATAGAAAACAAGAAACTATTTTTCTGCTGCATATAAGAAATGCACCTCAACTTTAAAGAAAGACACAGACTCAGAGTAAAGGGTTGGGAAAAGACTTTCTAATCAAATGACCCTAAGAAACAAACTACTGTAGCAATTCTAATATTTAATGAAATAGACTTTAAACTAAAATCAATAAAAAGAGACCAGGAAGGTCACTTCTTATTCATCTCAGTAAAAATTCACCAAGATGAAATTTTATTCCTGAATATCTATGTCTCCAACACATGGGCAACTACATATGTAAAAGAAACAATTCTAAAGCTTAAACCCCATATCAAACCTCACACTCTAGTAGTGGGAGACTTCAGTACCCTGCTTCCACTCTTGGATAGTTCAACCAACAGAAACTCAACAGAGAAATAAGGGATCTAGCAGAAGTTATCATCCAAATGGACTTAGTAGATATATACTGAACCCTCCACCCAGACTAAAAAAGGAATACATATATTTGTCAGCAATCCATGGAACTTTCTGTAAAATTGACCACATACAAGGTCATAAAGCAAATATCAACAGGTATCAAAAATTGTGTATAACACCTTGTACCATATCAGATAACCAGGGTCTAAAGTTAGAGTTCAACATCATCAAGAACCACAGAAAGCCTACTAACCCAGAAAAACTAAACATCACTAAACTGAACAAACTCTGGATCAAGGAAGAAATTAAGAAAGAAATCACAGACTTCCCAGAATTCAACAAAAATGAATCCACGACAAACCCTAACTTATGGGATATAATGAAAGCAGTCTTAAGGGGAAAATTCATAGCACTAGATGACTACATGTAAGGAATGGAGATATCCCACACAAGAGAACTATCAGCACAGCTGAGGGTCCTAGAACAATTAGAAGCAAATTCACATAGAAGGAATAGATGGCAGGAAGTAAACTTAGAGCTGAAATCAACACAATTGAAATAAAAAAATAAATGAATCAAAGAGTTGGTTCTTTGAAAAAGTTAACAAGATAGATAAATCCTTATCAAAACTAACCAAAAAAGAGAGAGTATCCAAATCAACAAAATAAGAAATGAAAAGGGGGACATAACAACAGACCCTCAGGAAATCCAGTGTATTATCAGGTCATACTTTGAAAATCTATACTCCACAAAAATGGAGAACCTAGAAGAAATGGACATCTTTATGACAGGTACCATTTACCAAAATTAAATCAAGACCAGGTTAAAGACCTAAACAGTCCTATAACACCAAAGGAAATTGAAGCTGTCATTAAAAGTCTCACAAATAAAAAAAGCCCAGGCCCAGATGGTTTCAGTGCAGACATCAAAGAAGAACTAATACCAATACTCCTCAAACTGTTTCATACAGTAGAAACTAAAGGAACACTGCCAAACACTTTTTATGAGGCCACAATAACCCTGATACCCAAGCCAGTCAAAGACGCAACAAAGAAAGAGAATTACAGACCAATCCTCTCATGAACATTGATGCAAAAATTCTCAACAAAATTCTGGCAAACAGTATACAACAACATATAAAAAATATCATCCACCATGATCAAGTAGGCTTCATCCCAGAAATGCAGGGATGGTTCAACATAAGGAAAACTGTAAATGTCATCCATCATATAAACAAACTGAAAAAAAAGAACCACATGATCATCTCCTTAGATGCTGAAAAAGCCTTTGACAAAATCCAACATGCCTTCATGATAAAAGTCCTGGAGATATCAAGAATACAGGGAAAATACCTAAATATAATAAAGGCGATTTACAAAAAGCAAATGTCCAACATCAAACTAAATGGAGAAATATTCAAAGCAATTCCACTTAAATAAGGAACAAGACAAGGCTGTCCCCTCTCCCCTTATCTATTCAACATAGTTCTCAAATATTTAGCTAACACAATAAGAGAACTAAAGGGCATTAAGAGGATATAAAATGGAAAGGAAAAGGTCAAACTATCTCTATTTGCATATGACATGATTGTATGCATAAGTGATCCACAAAATTCTACCAAGGAACTTCTACAACTGATAAACACCTTCAAAAATGTACCAGGATACAAAGATAACTCAAAGAAATGAGTATCCCTCCTATACACTAAAGTTAAAGGGTTGAAAAAGAAATAAGGGAAACATCACCCTTTATTATAGCTGCAAGTAGCATTAAATACTTTGGAATAACTATAACCAAAGAAGTAACAGATCTATGTGACAAAAACTTTAAATCACTGAAGAAAAAAATTGAAGAGGATATTAAAAAATGGAAAGATCTCCCATGTTCCTGGATAGATAAGATCAACATAGTAAAAATGACAATTCACCAAAATCAATCAACACACTTCCCATCCAAATCCCAACACATTTTTTTACAGACCTTGAAAGAACAATACTCAATTTTATATGGGAAAATGGGAAAGGCAGGATTGCCTAAACAATTTTGCTCAACAAAAGAACCTCAGGAGGCATCACCATCCCTGACTTCAAATTATACTATAGAGCCACAGTAATAAAAATAGCTTGGTACTGGCATAAAAACAGACTTGTGGATCAATGGAATCGAATTGAAGACCCAGACATTAACCTACACACATCTGAACACTTGATCTTTTACAAAGAGGCCAAATATATTCAATGGAAATAGGATAGTATCTTCAGCAAATGGTGTTAGCATAGCTGGATGGCAGTGTGTAGAAAAATGAAAATAGATCCAAACCTATCACCTTGCACAAAACTTAAATCCTAGTGGATCAAAGACCTCAGCATAAACCCAGCTACAATGAACTTGATAGAAAAGAAAGTGGGAAATACCCTCCAATGCATTGGCACTGATGACCACTTCCTAAATATAACACCAATAGCACAGACTCTAAGAACAACAATCAATAAGTGGGATCTCCTGAATCTGAGAAGATTTTATACGGCCAAGGATATAGTCAATAAGAGAAATGGACACCCTACAAAATGAGAAATGATTTTTAACAACCCTACAAGTGACAGAGGATTGATCTCTAAAATATATAGGGAACTCAAAAAGCTAGAGCCCAAAACCCTTAAAACCTCAATTAAAAAAATGGAGTTCAGAATTAAAAAGGGACTTCTCAGCAGAAGAATTAAAAAATGGCTGAAAGGCACATGAAAAAGTGCTCAACATCTTTAGCCATCAGAGAAATGAATATCAAAACACCTTTGAGATACTAACTTACACCTGTCAGAATGTCCAAGATTAAAAACAGATGACAGCCTATGCTGGACAGGATGTGGAGCAAATGGAACACTTCCCCATTGTTGGTGGGAGTGTAAACTTGTTCACCCACTTTGTAATGCAGTGTGGCAGTTTCTCAGAAAACTGGGAATCAATCTCCTCAAGGACACAGCAATAACACTCTTAGGCATATACCCTAAAGATGCACTTTCACATCGCCACTATTGCCCAGGATTGAGACACAGTTTTGCTAAGCTACTCCAGTTACTAGGCGTCATGGCAGATCTACTTAATGCCTCAACCTGTGCTACTGTAAAAGACACAGCAGTGCCATAAGTGCGGACAGACTCTGCCAGGGATTTCACTGCCTTAAAATCTAAAAGCTCGTGATAACTTTGCCCCTGGTTATCGTGAAAAACTGGAAAAGCCAGCGACACGCTAGGATGCAGCTCACGCTGTACTCTCTTCCACACTTTTGTGTTGTCCGGTGGCTTAGAACAGATACCCTCACCAGGCTGGCAATACGGAGGGGGAGGGCAATAGGTGCAGTAGGGGAAATAAATTGTAATTGCTGACTCCGCCCCTCTTGGCTGCTTTTAACCCATCTATCTCTCTCACTGCTAGCAAGCAGAGTGGACTCAGAAGAAAAAAAAACCTTAATGAAGCAGCTCCTTAAGAGCCAAAAAAATTGGACATGAGGTTAAAAACCTCATCCTTATATAACCTTTACCTTAATTTAACGCTGACACCATTACTTCTTCAACAGCTTTTTCAAAGCTGTGGCAATCAGGTGAGAGAAACTTACACTCATATCCTTGCCTATTTAAAACCCTTTATATCCTAAACAACCCCAAACTACCAATGGGTTAGATCTGCTCATCAGCAGACGCCCCGTTCTCTGCTTTTTTCTACAAGCAGAGTTTTCCTGCTTAACGCAGGTCTCACTATTTTCCTGTGAGACTTACCGGTTAACCCTCCTGATTACTGCAGTTCTAAATCTCCTGCAGATTCTTCTGCAGCAACCTCACCGACGGTCCACTCAGTGTGTAGAGTTCTGAATCGGTCTTCTCTGCGAGGGCGCGAAGATTCCCGGGTTTTGGCGCCACTTGTGGCAAGCCGCTTCTGGCCTGCAGAACGACAAGTCACCACACGCACGATTCTTCTCGGATCACACTTTATTGGAGTACAGCTCAGTTGTGAAATGGTGGAAAGAAGACCCGGAGCCTGAGATTCAGCCTGCTTATATAGGGAAGCCTGGCACATGATTGGTGCCCATCACAATGCCTCATTAACATATCGCTGGTGATTGGTTCAAAGCAGTACTCATTAGCATATGGCTAGTGATTGGCCCAAAACAATGGCTCATTAACATATTTGAGGATTGCATTGGATAGGTCCTTTCTCAATGCCTAATTAGCATAAGCACATTAGATTGGTCACTACTCGATGCCTAATTAGTATAAGCAGCAATAGAATGTTCCGGTGAGTTGTGCAAAGGCAAACTGCGCCCTACACATCCCCAAAGCATTAGCTCAACAATGTTCATAGCAGCATTATTCGTAATTGCAAGAACCTGAAAACAACCTAGATGCCCCTCAACTGAGGAATGGATTAACAAGCTGTGGTGCATCTACACAATGGAGTACTACTCAGCACTAAAAAAAATGGTACTCTAAAATTTACAGGCAAATAAATGGATATGGAGAATATCATCCCGAGTGAGGTATCACAATCCCAGAATGAGAAGCAGGGGATGTACTCACTCATTTGTGTACTTTAAAAAATATATAAAAATAGAGAGATGTCATTGTACACAAGAATGAGAACTAGAACATAGGTAAGTGTCACAATGCCTCACTTCTGGATTGATGGCTTCTGGTGGAGAGATGGGTAAGGGAAGACTTGTTTTCTTAAGGGTCTGGCCACAGGGAGATTCATTATGCTCCAGCAAGCAAATGAACAGCTTGAATGGGTGGTTTTGTAAATGGGGAAATCATAAGAGTGGCTATGATAGTGAGAGGTCTGATATCTGAGTTTGATGGGGTACATGATGTAAATATACCAAATAATATATATATATGTATATATATATAAGAAGTATAGATTAAATACAAATTGGCTGTAATTCTCTCTCTCCAGTCAATGTGAGCCTTCTGTCTACTCAATGTTTTGAAGTTGGTAGTCAAAAGTGCAGAGAAAATTGAAATTGTAGGGTATGTGTATAGAAATATTCATTGAATAATTAGGACTGTTTTGAGGTCATCTGAAGATTTCATGAAGGTTCAAAAGAAAGAATTCCAAGATTAGAAGTTTGGATTGCCAATAAGGATTTCCACATCCACTATGTCTGTTCACTTACTGTCAGGGAATTCTGTCATGTACTGTGGTGATATGTTATATATTTAACAAAACCTGTCTGGAATATCAGAGAACAGATCTACCCACAGTCAATCCAGGAGGATCAGAGAGTTGTAACACATACCTTTAATCCCAGCACAGGGAAATACTGAGAGTGGTGACCTATGCCTTTAATTCCAGAAGATCTGAGTCGGAGGCCAACTTGATTTACAGAGGGCATTCCAGGCTTTCATAAATCCAGAGACAGAGATCTTTTTGTGTTTCAGTGAGTTCAAGGCCTAACTACCAAATAGTAGTAACTCACATGTTTAATCTGAACCTGGATGTGAAACAACTGGGCAAAGAAGGTATTTAAGGAAGCTGTAGGAAGGCAGATTAGGCAGTAGAAGCAAGAAGAATCGAGGCTGAGAAGCTAAACTGGAAGATAGCTGGATGAGATTTGACTGTGGTCTATTTCCTCGCTTTGATATTCCAGCCTTTCCCCCATATCTGGCTCTGAGTTTCCTTTAATACAACCAGAATTCGTGCTACAATGTACCTTAAGTACTAAAGGGTTTTTCTGTCTGAGTTAAGGCTATTTTCATTGTCAATGATTATTCTTTGCATGCGTTTTAATTGAAGGGAAATTTTATATGGCCCACAGTCATTAAATATCTATAAGAATCAAAAATCCAGACAAGCAAAAGTCTTTGGATTTTTAAGATAGAGAAAAGTAGCCAGCAGCCAGTCACCTCAAACTTTCCTAAAGCATTCTTCAGTTCATGCCTTGTTATTTGGGGTATGGGTGAAAACAGACAACAGTTGAAATCACCTTTCTGTTGCTTGGCCAAACACTTAGCTTCCTAAACATAAGTGAACCAATCATAACTCCTTTGTAGGCCAAGAATAAAGGCAATGAACTCAGGCACCAGTTCTCATCGCATGCAAAATGTAGTCTAACAGATTTTCAAACAAGAACTCTGGAAACAATTAGTAGTATGCTAGCTAGTCTGATCAAAGGCTGTTGATTTTTGAAATTGCTTTTTGGTCACTTACAAGTAGTCTTCCAGAATGTGCCTTTTACTGTTGGGGCCTGAAGCAGAAAAAAAAATAAAAAAAGTTTTTACCATCCTACTCAGTGTAAGTTTAAGGCTATGGGTCATTAAGAAGACATCACAGTAGGACTAAAAATACAAATAATCGTTTGGTTTATAGTCATTTAGGGCTCCAGCCCAGATGAAATCTTAGCTGTGTAGTATTAAAAGGACACATGATGTTCTTCAAAGATGATTTGCTGATACATCACTGTCAAAAGCATGTATGACACTATTATCTTCCCAAATAATTTTGCTTTCATGTTAATCTCAGAAAAATGACCACCATCCCATTTTCATAACTTACCTTGTGTTTCCATGTAGAGCTGAACAAAACAAACAAACAAAAATAATGTTCTGTGTATTAATTTTAGTTCTGAAAATACTCTGTGTTCTAGAAGTGATTTTAAATTTCTTAAAATGGGTGACAATTTATACGATGTTAGGCTCAATTAGTTTTTGAAACTGTAGGTCTGGAAATTAAAAGGGTCACATAACATTGAGTATATCCAGAAAACACACAAATTCTCTCCATGACTTTAAATAGAACCCTCACTTGCAATTCACACCTATATTTTGGTTAGGGGAATACTTAAGATGGAGAAACAATACAATTTAAACAAAAAAAAAAAAAGAAAAGAAAAGAAAAGAAAGAAAGACAAGGCTTTTGGCCCACTTCCATGTCAGTAAAAACCCCTGTGCAATAATTATGATGAGAGAAAATTTAACTATCTAGTCAAAACCTGTACAGAATAAGAGTGTGGCCAAAACAACTTGAGATAATTTGTTCATGATCTCAGAGTTAATTAGTGGCATATCCAAGTCTGGAATTTGGTGTTTGCATTTTCTCTTGCTTTCTTTCCAAAGCACATTTTGCTGTTTTTATGATAAAGATAAAAGTTAAGAGATTTTAAACCAGTGTGATTAATCATAAAATATTAAAACAACTTAAGTTGTATAAGCAAGTCACACACACAAAGGCCATATAAATTCATTGGTATACTACCTCTGCAGAAGTTCTTAACTTTCTCAGAATGGTTATTAGTCAATTCTTTGAGGTATTAATCATGTGGTAGGTAGAGTTACCCAGCCTAATTTTTTTATGTCACTAAACTTATCTCACAAGCTGTGGCTTGTGGTGGGTGTTCTTACCTAAATCTTTACATTATGATGTGACTTGGGACACTTGACTTTTCCAGAAAATTTGAGATTTCGCAGACGTGTTGGCAGAAGTGTGAGAACCACTTCTGGGTTCTTGCCATGAGAACATTGTGACAGCAATCACTGGTTCAACTCATAATCAGGTAAGTGAGCCAAAGTGAGCTCTGTCAGTTGAAAGCAGCTGACGACAAATGTATGAATGAGAAACCACTGTGTTTTGTGAATGCCTATTAGAAGCTTCTGAAGCATCGAAGTTATAGAAGCTAGTAATGATGTGAACACTTTCATAGGGCAACAACATGTCTCAGATTTTCTTTATGACAAAGGGAAAGCAGTAAGCTAAGATTTGATATCAAGGATCATAGTTGGGTAAAAATTTTTCTCAATGTGTCTATGCTAATGGATTGCTTATTTATGCATTTTTCATTTTAGATTCTTGAAAAACTGATTATTCTCATAATATTTATAAGATAGTATACTGAAGATGGATGTGTATATTTGTATTCTTGCAGAATTTATATATTGAAGTCTTAACATATAAAGTGACTGTATTTATAAATGAGGTCTTTAGAAAGTAATTAGATTAAATATGGCCTGATGATTGGCTCCTAAGGAAGTAAGATCCAGCCTGTATCCCCCTCTATCTTCTGTCTTTCTCTAAGTAAGACAGCATCCATAGGCAAGGCCAAAAGATATATGTATATATCTATCTATCTGATGGACACTTGACTTAGCTTTCTAACTTTCAGAAATATAAAGTATAAAGGACTGCTATTTCATCTACAGCCAGTGACATTTTATGACAGCATCCTAAACAGACTAATAATTAACAATTATTGAATAATTATAAATATTATTGAATTAATAATAATTAATTCAATACTGACTGCATTGGGAAAACATGTCTTGCATGTTCATCCTTATCTCTCTACAGCTTATAAAAGTAATTGTTTCAATGATAAAAAGACCTTTATTCTATTGGGTTACATTTTTCTGAATATGTCTGTATCCTATTACAGACTGGCATCCTTCTTGCTCAATATTTTGAAGCTCTTCAAGTTGAGTAGCACATTATTGATGTGATCTAGTTATGAAGAATCCAGTTCATATACAGAATAAATAAGAAAGACTCAGACATCTGAAAAGAACAACAATATGACACAAAGTGTGACCTTTGTTGGTGACTAAACCCACAGAGCAGCAGAGGAGCTTCTTACTTCCTGATGTAGGACCAAAACCTCGAGACATGGCCTTTGTGCAACTTGTATTTTGATGACTGAGAAAGATATCATGTGAGTGGATGATATTGCTAAAATGTAGTCTGTTGTAAGACTTCTTTCTGCATTACCTTCTGCTTTCTTTGTGACATGATCATGGGTAATGAATGCCTTCAGGAGACACTATCATCAATGGTTTAAGATATAATAGTGGATGCTTTCTTAGAATACATTTCTGCTCAAAACATCACTCAACACCCGTAGATTCTGAAACCTTAATTGTTTGTAAAAGCGATGAAAGCATAAGCAAATTTGAACTTGAAGAAGTCTTGTTGACTTTATTTAAGGTTCTGAAGTTTCTGGGAAAGGCTTGAAGTGTAATTAAGTATCAGCCTGTGATGATATGGGAGGTTACAGGACATCTTGACAGGAATGGTTTATGCTGAAATCATGGAAATAGAGTCATGTTGAATGTAACTAAGGATACTTTTTCTTCATAGGCCTTTATGAAAAGGAGCCAGATATAAATATCTGACTTGGTTTTCAATGAAATATTTGATAAAATACTCTGAATTGGCATCAGGGAAGACTTTTTCATGGTGTGGATGTAAATCTGAGGATTCAAAGTAAAATATCCCATTATCTGAAGATGAAAAAAAGTAGAGAAAATAATATAAATCATATTTGAAGCCCTACTTCCATGAGGTAGCCTAAATTTTCATTCTTGAAAATGGAACCACAAGGGGAAAGAGATACATACATATGAAGCTGGACAGATGGAGGGGAATGCTTTATGAAGATGACACTGAATCATTTCAAAAAGAATGATTCCAACACAGTATTTATGTTTCAAATAGAAAAAAAAAACACATTTTAGAATTATTTCTTTAATTATTGATTATAGTCTTATTTTTACATGACTTTAGTTAATTCTCATAATAAACAACCATTTGAATTGTCCTTTTTGAAGAAAACAATGTATTCATTTAACAAAGTTAAGTTTCTTAAGTGATAGCATTTTGTGTGAGAGAGAAAAAAAATCTGTAAAAAAGAAAGTAGCCATCTATTCAAACTATCCTTCTCATTTGATAGCATGCAAACACTTTGATGGTTACTGTTATCCTCAGAATGTACTGAGAAGAAAACCAGCAAATGTTTTGCCTTTTTAAATCACCACCAAAGAGAAATCTACAACTCAAACGTGAGAGGGAATCTGAAGTTATTCATTCAGCAAGGAAAGCAAGTTGAGGAGAAAAAATGTGAATGGCTGATGGTGGATATCTTTCTGTATGTTGTGAATTACCATTGGATGATAAAAAGCTGCTTTGGCCTATGGCAAGCCAGTTTATAGGCATGTCAGAAATCTAAGCAAGGATAAAGGGAAAGAAAGGTAGAGTCAGAAGGAGAGCCTTCAACTTGTTGCCCAAAAAAGTAAGATGTAAAGAAATACTTATAAGCCACAAACTGCATGGCAAAACATAAATTAGTAGAAATGGGTTGACTTGTAAGAGCTAGCTGATAATGAGCCTAAGCCATAAGTCAAACAGTTTGTAATTAATATAAGACTTTATATGATTATTTGAGACTGAGGGTTCAGATATTAGTGCTAGGCTAGGCCAGAAACTTCTGACTACAAATGACTCGGATGAGAAGAAATGAGTAACGAGCAACCACTGACTGCTGTTCTCTAGACAATGAAAAAATAATACCAGGAAGCAATTGGTAATACAAGATCTAATTTTTAGTCCACTTAGTTCATTATTTGACACATTTTTAAGTACTTATCATTTTGGCCTTATTAGAAGTGTTAGGATATAGCTGTGAAGACAAACCAGGTACAAGTGCATATTTCAGCCACATGAGATAGTCAAAGGTCATTAAAACATAGTTTTGAAAGCAGCCTTAGAAGCATGATCAACAGACCTTATTTTGGTGCTGTCAAACTACAAGACTATCCACAGAGATTGTATTTCAAATAAAGCCCAGAGCAAGTGAAAAGCTCTGGCTAGAAATCATGAGATATGTTTAGGAAAGAGGTTTGAGAGTGATAGAAAGAGAGTCACCTGATCCCAGCATGCCTTGCTTGTTATAGCAAAGACTCTCTGAAGACTAATGGTGATGGAACAGTTTTCTCTTTAAACTATTGTCATTTCTGTCTTTCAAGATCAACATCCCGCAAGAGACACAAAGGCTGAACCTGACCTTCACTTGATTAGTAGGAACATTCAGTCTTAAGCCTAAGGGCTGAATTCTCTTTCAGAGATTTTTTCCCTCTACTACAGAAATGCATTTTGATTATCCCTGGGAGATCCCACAGCACTGTCTCAGTTCCAGGGTTTTATTTGATTAGTTGCACGTGATGTTGCATTTGGAGATTGCACAGTGCTCTGTTGATAAGATCATTAATGGTTTCTGTAGTTGTTATTAATTGTTTTCATCCATTTATAAATTGTGCCTCTGCAAACTGGCCCCAGGGTATATAAATAGAAAAAATTGAGCTTTGATTATAATAAGTAAAGTATTATTAACAAAAGCAATTACAGCTAATAGCTTCAACTGAGGAAAACAAAATAATTGCCCTCAGTGCTTTCCTACTGGGTAAACCAGATTAAATCACTCACAGGATAGAGAAATTTTTATTTTTGGTCCCAACAAATGTTATAAAAAGATGTTGCTTTGAGATATCTCTATTCTTGTGTTTTATATTTGTGTGTGTTTAGAAACTTAGGTTTGAACTACAAAATGTTAATACTAATGGGTTACTGAGATGAGAAATTTGATAATTCAAAATTTTAGCTCAGGTATTATTTGTCATAGGCTACAGAGAAGATGACTGAATTTCAGTCAATTCTTCTAACTTAACTTCAGCTTTACAGTTAAAAAGCTCAACATGAATCATGCTGCCTGCACTTAGTACTTTGATTTTCTCCTTTCTCTGAAGTTTATGACCTATATTAGTGATACTGAATAACTTATAAAATAATTTAAAAAAACCTTTAGCTTATTAGTTTTTATTTCTTATATTTTTCTACCAAAACCATGAGTTTACTTGTTACCATATCTATTTAGGACATGACTGAAGGTATCTAGAGCACTGATACTATTCCGATTTTTACTACGAAAATCTGGCTCATAGAGGGTGAGCAACTTGTACTTGTTCAAAAAGTGTTGAATAGAAGATATGCTTGAGAACAGATCATTTTGTCTTCAAAATTCATTCCCCCAAAACATTGTTTCCTTTCTTAGCACACCCCTGTGTATACACAAGTTATTTATGTCTGTGACAAAGGACACAGGCAGTCTGTAGTGCAATCTCTTTTAGCAGAAATATTCTTGTCCAGAGAGATGTGTGATTCTCCAGGCCTGATTAGTCTTTGGCTACTTGTCAAATTTAATATCATAAAATGGTCCATTAAGTTTTGCCTTTGCCTATTCACATAGAACAAAGCCTCATTTGGGAATCCTCTCAGTGAGGGTGTGCACTGGTGTTCCACATTAACCCCTTTCTCATGCATTCAACTTCTTTACTTTTTCTCAGCTTTGGAAATATCCTTAGGCTGTAATTATTGTGTGGAGGTTCCATGTGCCAGAAGAAAAAAATGTGCCTCTTCTACCTTCTGCTATGTTGAGTCAACACAGACAAGTTAAGTAATATAATTTAAAATATTAATGCCTTCACATTTTGATTTTAGCATCTAACTTTTATTCAAGACTATGGCAGGTTAAATTGATCCATTATTGTATTTAAACTATTCTGCTTTAAAATGAAGGTTGCAATGAAGGCTGATTCTGTGACTCACACAAGTTTAGATAGATAAATTGGAGAGAACAGAGGCAGATCCTGCTCTCCCCATCACATGAGAAACTAGTGCCAGTCTTCTTCTCTGAGTTTCTAGAAAGAGGAGAAAGAAGGGAAGGAAGGGAGAGAGAGAGAGAGAGAGAGAGAGAGATTAGGAAGAAATAGGTGAATGCATATCCTCAACTAGTACTAGCACATAAATTGCAAATAGCCAAACTTCTTAAAAGTTTTTCATGCGTTATACATAAAAGGTAATGTATAGAGGGCAGAGGTGTGCTAATGGAGACAGAAGTATAACCAGCATAAAAATCATGGACTTATAAAGAATTTTGCACATAGAGATCCTGGTAAGGTTTCTGTTCCCTTGAGGTGTGTCTATTCTCTTATTTGAGGATTTGTGCACAAAAGCCAGCAAATCTCTGCCAATCACTGCAGGTTACATAAATGAACTAATTTTCTGTATATACTCATGTTTCACATTGTTTTTTGTTTCCCTATTCCAAAAATTCTGAGGATTTCTCATCCAATTCTTTGCCTCAGTCATGTTTATTCTTGAACTTCCTCTTTGGGGTGCTTCCAAACCTCAGGGTAACTTAGAAGAGGCTACACTATTTAGACATTATTCATTTTGCAAAGTGACTCACAGATGAAAAGTGCCTTTTCTCTGTCGGAAGTGGTAGTACAATAACATTTGATCCAGAGCTTGAACTATGGAAGATTACTGGAACCATGCAGAAATCCGAGTGTGTTTAAGCACTCCTCACTTTAGGCAAAGTGGAAATGATCTTGTGCCTTCATGAGAACTTTCTCTCTTCCTGATTCTCTGTTACTCGATCCTGTTCTATTTTTCCCTTACAGTATTTAGATTGCCCATGAATTTGTTGAGCATGATTCATCAAATACAATGCACTTCTACACTGCAATGTATTAATTCTTCCAGGGCAGCCATGTCTTAGCAATATCAAATGTCATTATATAGTATATGAAGTATCAGAAAAACAGTGAGATGACCTCACTGCTCATACATAGAAGGACCTGTGAATTAGATTCCAGTTTAACATCTTCATATGGCCAAGAGTAGAGTGTTTTTGTGCCCTTCTGATTGCAGACACATGTGTTTGGCAACAAAACTATGGCATAGTTTTCTATTTACACATGTTGTAGACTTTTCATCTTTAAGCCTTTTGGTTTTCTTCCAATTCATAGTACATTTATTCATTTTCTGAAACATTTTTTCCACCTACAGTCAAATCTGACTTAAAAAAATAGTTTCAGCTCTAGTCCACATTTAATCATCCTGTTTATAAGAATGTGTTAAAAACAGGTGGGAAAAGAAGAATCACTAGATATTGTATTTATGGATATGTGATCTCCTGAATGGGCCACATTTATTTTCCTAGAAAAGGATGGAATAAATAGATACTATAAAAAGACTTGAGGAGTGGTAGTTAATGATTTTCCTCTTTGCCTCAGGTGAAAAGCATTTGACAGATCAGCTGGTTAGATGGTCCACACAATCCTGCATGTGTCCTTCCAAGATGCCAACTAGATTTGTGTAAGTATATTTACTGTAAAGCTCCTATTTAAATTTCAAATTCTTATTGTTTTCAAATATTGAGGAAGCCTACAATTTAAATAAATACTTAGCTTGACAATCAAATTCAGGTATAAAACCAACTTCTTTGTTTGTGTATTATGAACATGATAAATCATGCTTGGTGTGAACTTATTTATGTAGCATTTCAGCAGTTACATCTTCTGCAGTGGTACTAATTCCGAGCTTACTTATTTAAAATATGAAATATTTTGATTTTTGTCATTGAAGGTTTTTCCAGATATTAGATATGCATAGTACATTGTTTTATATTTCTTTTGAGAATAGTAGTCTTATGATGTCTGTGTAAATAATGTAACTCATATCTTGTCCTTATCTAACATATCGTAGTATATGCACTTAAAGCTATCTATTTTGGTTGTATTAGTAAACAAGACATTTGGCCGAGTATGCAGAGTGAAACATTTTTCTTGCTTCTGTCCAGTGTAGAGTCCTGTTCTACATCCCCATGAGTAAATTTAAGCCATTTTATTTTCCACACTTTGTAAATATTTAAAATGATAAAACTCATTCCCAAAACCATATTGTTGTCATTTAACACTTTAAGTTTGGGAAAGCACTGAGCAGTCAAAGATGAAGCGATGTTATTTATTGTTGTGGTGCCTTGACTAGATTTTCTGTGATCAGCAACTATATTTTTGGAAATTTATCATTCATGTTTTTTTACTCCATACATCAATAGGCCTTCCTGTCTACACACATAGGGAGTTATGGAGATACCAAGATGGCAAATGCACAAGAAAAAATTTCATTTACTCAAAATGGTCTTATCTCATGATGAAGGTGATATTTCTCACCACAGTGTTTGCTGGAACAAGTAATAATTCTAGCACTTGAATGTGAATGCTCTTTTTTTTTAATCTGCTGGCCAGTGTGTGTTAGTGTAGGCATTTCACATGTGCTAATTAATTTTATTCCTAAATAACTCAAAGCATCCACTACTAAGATTATGGCAATGTGAGAAAAAGACAACGATGCACATTGAGATAGATTAGATCACATGGGCATTATTACTTGTAAGAAGTATAAATGAGACTTTAACTAAGCATATCTGAGCATATCTGATTTCCTTAACTTCCAGGAAGTTTTTTTTTTTTGAAACTTACATACTCCAGAAGAGGTAAATATTCATTCTATATGTGTAAAACAAGTCTTTCCATGTCTCAGCTGTTTGGTCCATGGATTTTTCTGGTGCACAGCACACTGTAGGCTCTCCATGAAAGCTTACTGAGTCAGCACATTAAGCATTTGGTCTCTGAAATATTTCATCAAATTTACAGGTCTATTTGAAAAACAGACAGGAATAACTGACCACATTTGGCAATGGGTCTAATATAGATCCAGGGGAAAGCACAGATAATTGACGTCTACCATAATTAATCTCTGTCTTTGATAGTCTCATTTTCATAATGGTTTGGCTTGAAGGAATTTTTAGAATAAAAAAATACAGCTCCCCATATGCTGGGTCCATTGTTTCTCGCCTCTGACTCATATATCTCCCAAAGGAGGAAGGGTGGAGCACAACTCTGGCTCTGGTGTAAGCCTTAGAACCACAAGACTGATTGCATCATGCTCTGTGTGATTGGATAAAGGTTGACATTGAAGTCTTGACAACCCATGGAGATATCAAAAGGCCACAAACCAATTTAGAAACAAGAGTGGGACAATTGTGAATTTGCCCAAGGGCCATTTTCTCTCTTACTATTTATTTTTATTTTTTCCACTATCTCTCCAGTCCTCATGAGAATTCAGCCTTATGTTAAACCAGTCTTACAAGCCTGTGAAGTTATATAAAGAGATTAAAAGTTACTAGGAAGTTCTTTTTTCCTTTCTTTATCTTTTCATATTGTATATTACTCTTATAATTTTTTAAATTTTATTTTCTTTGCTGGAGAATTTGTGTTTTTCTTTCATACTATGCAAAATGTCTCTGTGTGTTTGTATGTGTGTGTGATTCATCTTCCCCACATCATGAAAAACACTGTGGGTTTTGTCAACTTATTCGTTGAGTTAACACATAACTGTTGAGTTTATATGTACATATATATTATAATATTATATAATCAAATAATAAAAATTATCTTCATCTATGAGACGTAGGCATATTTCAGGTTGCTTACACATATCCAAAAATGTTATTTATATCTCTCATTAGAAAAATAAAACAATAAATCAGGAGAAATAACTATAGCTTTGAAATTGTACTTGGAACATTTATACATCTATTTATCTATCAATTATTAATCTACACCCATTTTTTGGATATTTTTGCATATGTCAGTTTATTACAATGTGCAACATTTTGATAGTATTACAAGTTTGTTTGCTTGTTTTAGGCAAAACATCTGACCTATATTCTAGTTCTATTTGATGAAGTTTAATTATTATTATTTTTGTCACTTTCATTACTGCTACATTACTATATACAATAGGCCAATTAGCCAAACTGCTCACTAAAGAAATTGTAGTTCTGCTAGTGAACAATTCCATGATTGCTAACCAACAGGAATATACATGTCTTAGTTAGGTACCCATTATTGTGATAAATAACATTAGCAAAATCAGCTTTGGGAGGAAAAAGTTTTATTTCAGCTTATTGTTCCACATCACATTCCACTGCTCAGAGAAGTCAGGGTGCTAACTAAGAGCAGGAACCTGGAGGCAGGAGCTATTGGACAGGCCTTGGAAGAATACTGCTCTTGTAGGATAATTAATCACACTGAGAGAAGATGTGTCTGTCTTTATTTGCCTGCCCTGGGCACCTTCTGATTGTATTAATAAAGACCTGAGTGGCCAATAGCCAGACAGAAGAGGATAGGTGGGATTTCCAAAGAGAGGGAATATCAAGGCACAGGGGAAGTTGGATGTACTGTACTAAAGTGAGGTGACAAGCTACGTGGCAGAATGTGGATTAATATAAATGGGTAGTTTTAGTTGTAAGAACTAGATGGGAACAATCCAGAGCTAAGGCTAAGTTTTCATACTTGTCATTATTTGGGAGCTGGCAGTTCAAAGAACGACCTGCTACATGCTGCTTACTGCTTGCTCTTCATAAATTGCCCAACATGTTCTTTTTTTTAATGGCTCTCAGAACCACTAGTTCAGTGGTGGAACTGCCACATTAATCATCAATCAAGAAAATGAATCGCAAGTTAGCCCACAGACCAATTGGTGTGGGTATTTTCTCAATTGAGTTTCCATCTTCTAAAAAGAGTCTATCTTGTATCAAGTTGGCACAAAACTAGCTAACATAAAGTTTCTAGATGGTATTCCTTGGTATCAATCACTTGGATATCATCTGCAGCTCTTTACCTTTTTCCCTGTCATGTACTCATGCTCATCTATTTATTACCTAGTTATATACCTTCAAGAAGTTTTCCCTTTCTGTCCATGAAAGTCTGATTTGTACAGCCATAAATCCTTAAAATTAAAACAACCATGAAGGCACACAGAAGATACCTACTACTGAGAATATTCCTTGGGAAATTTTATTGTTTTGTAAACAAATCTATGCTCCAACAATCATACTGCTTGTTATTGTGTTGCTATGACCATATACCTGTAAAGAAGCAACTTAAGAAAGGCAGAGCTAATTTTGCATCACATTCTGAAGATACAGACCATCACAACATGGAAGGAGTGATGCCGAAAGCAGGTCTTCTCTTGGCAGTGAAAAGAGCAGGCAGAGTCACACAGCATGCTAGTCAGACTGGTACTACTTACATGAGTGGGTCTGAATAGTATGGCTCCCATAGGCTCACGTAGTTGAAGGTTTTGTAAATAGGGGAAAGCACTATTTGAGAAGATAAGAAGATGTGTTCTTGGTGGAGGAAGTATGTCATTGAGAGTGAGACTTTGAGATTTCAAAAGCTCACATAAGGCCCAGGCTTTCTCTCTGTCTGTCTATGGATCAGGATGTAGCTCCCAGTTACTTCCTCCATGCCTGTATGTGTGCTGGTGTGCTCCCCACCTTGGTGATTATGCACTAAGACCCTGAAATTGTAAACAAGGCACCAATTAAATGCTTCCTTTTATAAGAGTTGCCTTTCCATGATATCTCTTCACAGCAAGAAAAAAATGACTAAGACATTGTGCTTAGCTGGATTCATTGTTTTTTCTCCTTCAGTCCAGAACCATGGATGGCACTGCCCACATTCAGAGGAGATCTTCTCAGTTAAACTTCTCTAAAAATATTCACATAGATCTCCCACAGAATGTTCCTCCTGGTAATTCTGTCTATTCAAGTTGACTATGAGAATTAACACACACACACACACACACACACACACACACACACACACACACACACACACCAAGAAAGGGGGGGTTATGTCTCTTTACTGAGAAAGAAAGTACTATTAAAGTATTGTAAGCACACTAATTTTACATACTGTCTAAGAAAATACTTTTATGTAATTCAATAATACTGCACCATATTAATCTTAAATATCATGAGACTGCTTTCTATTTGCATATTTAAGTTAATCAAATATCACTCTACTCTTGTTTATTCCTTCTTGTTTAACAAAACAAAAGATATGCATTATTTACAGCATCTTATACTTAATGTAAGTGTAGTAATCATTAGTAGGTTCACATAACAAATATTTCTTTTTACTGTTCTTGATCCATTGCAACCATGCTTATATCTTCTGGGTATTGTTAAAAACACAATTTTGGAGTCATTATAAACCAGCAAATATGCTTATGGAGAGTCATGCAATGAGCTCCCAATAAACCATTTTAAACAAAATGACTATTTTGAGATAATTAGTTTGATTTCTGCTTCCAATTAAAGTAGATTATCTAAAACCAGGGACCAAAACCATAGACCAAGTTGAGTTAACAATATTTATTCAAAATATGTTAAAATGAATAGCTTTTTAAATAACTAGTATATTGAAAGTGTCATTTAACTTTAAATACATTTTTTTTTATTTGCTTTATCCCAGGTACTGAATTTGAGATACAGTTCCCTTGGATGACATGTGCTTTGTGGTAGCTTTTATCCTCTTTCAGGCTAGATTCTGAGAAATGCTGGCGCAGACACATACACTTAGGGGAACCCTCAAATAAGACCTAACCACCCACTAGAGTTCCTTAACAAAATAGTACAGATGTCCTCAGTCTGGGAAGCCAGTAAATCCATTTTTCTTGCTCCAGATGTTTCCTGTATACCAATGAAACAGCCACTTAAAGAAGAGTACATTTCCAGAAACAATCCTGTACTTAAATTTCAGGTGCTAAACATAAATATTCAGTGAAAGTGAAAGAGTGAAATTCAGTGGTTCATCATAGTCTCTTTGCCAGATGTCAAGTTACTGATTACTATGGTAGCTTTGTGACAACAGCTTTTTTAGACTCTGATACACACCCTTCCTTTTCATTTCAAACATGATTGCATAACATTGTGAATCAGGCTTTACATTGTAAGAAAATGATTCTTCTTTATTGTACTTTCCACTATAAACTCTACCAGTTTGCTTGTATACCGCCAAGAAACAATAAAATCAAAATGGAGAAAGGCAAGTATTCGCCATCTCTTTGCCCTACTTAACCACCTTCTTGCTTGGGAAGACATGATTCTGGCTTTAGACAATGTCTTTCCCTTCTACAATAGGAAAGCCACAAAACCCACATTCCCTTCCTCTCTACATTCAAGCATGTCATTTTCAAACCTCATATTTCTATGGGAAATAGCAAAGCAGATATTTGGAAATGTCAGACTTTCAAGATTAGGCTTCAGCTGATAGCTACTAACATCTTGCCTTCACTTTAGCTTTTATCTCACCCACAATAGGTGAGATTACTTGTATGTTTCTGAAGTCATATGCTATGTACACTAAATGTATCTTGGTGCTATATATACTTGGTTTAACATGTTTTAAACACTGTGTTGGAGATAGAAAGATAATTCACTCAAAAGCAACTCTCACTCTTGTAGAGGACTCAGTATCAGTTGCTACACCCGCTTTATGGCTCACAACCATGTGTAAATAAAGTTCTTAGTCATTTGACACACATATCTTAACTCTGTCAACACCCATCAAACATATATTGGGTACATAAATACACATAAGCAAATCTAAAACTATTTCAAACACAATGCTTGAAATCAACATACTAGCAATAGAAAATGTCTAAACATATTCTATAAATACCTGGTAGACTTTAAACTGGAAAAATAAGCAACTTTTATTGGAAGTTGTGGTATTTTTCTGTTACTTTGTGATTTATGCAAAGTTGCAAAACCTCTTTAATTTAGAAATATTGTCTACATTTGTTTATTCTATCATTGTCATTTTTTAAAATTCATCTTGGTCTACGTATTAAGGTAGGATGTGTATAAACTGAGCTGATAAAGGAAATTTTTTGTCAAGAGCAGCAGAATGTGTCAGCTCTTAGAGCTACAGAATTCACCCCCTTTCTTAAAGACTCTCACATCATTATTCTCTCAAGTACATTATTATTCAACTGGTTTTCAGTAAAATGTTTGGGTCTGCTTATGAAAATGCATGCAATTTTTTCAAAGAGATTTCTTACTGTATTTATAGAATTAAAAATTTCCCAAATGCTACCATTCCTGTCCCTTAAAAACATCCGTGTGTATCATGCACATACTGAGTGTCTCATGGATGCTCAAGAGTCTTCACATTAACAATCTGGGCAGTTTCCACTCAGGATGAAGTAAGACTGATATCCTCTAATGTGGTTGATCAATGTGGATATTCTGGTTGAGTGTTTCTAATTTACCAGTGGCTATATTTTGGCTGGGTGCTTGTATTGATGAAAATAAAGAGAAAATATTTACTTATTCAATTTACTTTTGAACATGGCTTTATAAACAACCTCTCTGAATGGCCAGAGTGAATTAAGTGTGCTTTGCTTACTGTTTCAATTGTAGTTTTCACCTGTCTTTCATTCCAACTGTATTCTAACCCTTCCAGTGACTCAACAGTTTGCACACTTTGCTTTGTCACAGATGCTAGGCCTCCTGTAAGTGCAGCCCTCCTGTTTTCATAAGCATTTCCCATCCCAGGGTCTGCAGGCAGGAAGCAATACTGGATTTGAACTAGATAAACAGAGAATAGTAGGGAATTCATAATTTTGAAACTGAAAATTAATTTTATAGAAATTATGACATTTGAGGAGAGCAATAGTTCTCAAATTAGTTCTTCCTACCCAAACCCATTTCATTAACCGATATAACATGGTATTGTGGTCAGTGAGGCATTAGCTGATTCAGACAACTGAATTTTCAATTCTTCTCAAATGGGTAAATTGGTGATTTTCTTGCCCCACCCAAAATGACTTCAGTGTGTGTGTATCTGTGTGTGTGCATGCATGTGTGAACACACTCATATGTGTTTGCTTGTGTGAGTGCATGTACATTTTATGTTCATGAAACAACCTTTTTAAAGGTCAAAATATTTTAAAGAATTTAATTTATGAATAGTATATTTATACTATATCTACCCTATTTTCTCTAATTCCAAGACTTATCCATGTCACCCCCCCAACTTTCTCTCAGATTCATGACATATTCCTTAGTTATTATTGGTAATTATTTACAGCCCATTTAGTGTTGTACATAAACATAGATTTATGACTGAGGTTTTATGGTTGGAAAACCTATTCAAGAGCTTGTCCTTGAAGAAAATGGACTCTCCCTATATTATTAGTCATTGATTCCTTGCAGGCTCTCATCTAGGAGTGAGATGTTGTGAAATAGCACCCAACCTTGTTGGAATGTCAAAAGTATCATCACTATGCAGCTCGTATTTAAGCATAATCATATTGTTGAGATTTCATAGATGCAACTTTCTGCTTTGTCGAGAACAGGCTATGTAGTAACAAGTATCCTGGTTCTTACAATCATCCTGCTCCATCTTTCATAAATTACTCTGAGCCTTATATGTAGGGTTGCATTGTCAACATATCAGTTGAGGTTGGGCACCCTATAATCACTAATTCTTTATATATTTAACTTCATGGATCTCTGCAATAGTCTTCATCTGTTGCAGAATAAAGGTTTGTTTGTTGTTGTTGTTTTTCCTATTTTGGTATAAATTGAGATGTATATGTATCTGTATGAATAAAGTATAAGAATATAGTTAGAAATTATATTAGTTTAGGGAAATAGTAGTGATGGATTTTTTAGCAATCAAATCTAGTTTGTACTACCCATATGCTCTTAGGTCTGTGGCCATCTACTTGGGCATGATTGGACTATAAGAACCACACTCTTAAAGATAAGTAACACTTTGTCTACCATCAGCTATCAGTTGTCAGTCTTTCTTCAGTTGGGCATGGGATATACTATTTTCTATCTATAATACTTAATTCTTACCATCTTAAACACAAAAGTCTATAAACAATATACTCAAGAACTTACTAAGAGTAAAATTTATAAATAAAAGGAAATTTGATTATTGAAGGGTTTTTTGAATGAATCACTTCTTGCTATACACATATTTTTGAAGATTTGCTGAATCACTTATTTTACTAAAATAAATTTGGACTTAGATAAATGCTATTATTACAAAATTTATGTCTACTATTTTGGGTTTATGTCATGTGAAAATAAAAGCTATGACTATATGCAGTAAAATGCCAACAGTGCCTAAAACAACAAAGCAATCAAGATTTCACAATGAAATTCCTACTAACTGTCCCTGGACTTGTTCAGCTGCTCAGTCAGATTGGAAAAGTTGAATATTTTCTTATTCTATTGTTTACAAAGTAGGCCCTGTAGGTTCTTCCAGTTTTACTGGGGTACCAAACATAACCAGACAACCAAATAGGACTGCTTTGCCTGCTATAAAGGCTCTATACTTATTCTCTTAAGCTGGTTCTATGGAGACTCAAACAAACAAGTAATCTATTTGGAGGATTACTTATGTAGGCAATCAGCAGTGACTGTCATGCATACATTTCCCTCCTCATTGTTACTGCTAGTATATTGTTTCAAGAATCACAAGACCTTAGCTGGGCTTCCATCAAAGAAGATTCAACTACTCTCTTATTACCAGCAAATTTCCAGCCTGTCTATTTTCTATCTACATAGACCTTACATAACAGACAACATTTTATCTTTCTACTGGATGTGGAAATTTTTTTTGACAACAATACTGCTTAAATCCAAGTGGATCAAAGATCTCAACATAAACCCAACCACACTGAACCTGTTATAAAAGAAAGTGGGAAATACCCTCCAACACATAGGCACAGGTGTCCACTTCTGAAATATAACACCAAAAGCACAGACACTAAGAAAAACAATCAATAAGTAGGACCCACTGAAATTGAGAAGCTTCTGTAAGGTCAAGGACACAGTCAATTAGACAAATTGACAGCCTACAGAATGGGAAAAGATTTTTACCAACCCTACAAATGACAGAGGATTGATCTCTAAAATATATAGGGAACTCAAAAAACTAGAGCCCAAAACCCTTAAAAACCCAATTAAAAAATGGAGTTCAGAATTAAAAAGAGACTTCTCAACCGAAGAATTAAAAATGGCTGAACGACACATGATAAAGTGCTCCACATCTTTAGCCATCAGAGAAATGCAAATCAAAACAAACTTTGAGATGCCACCTTACACCTGTCAGCATGGCTAAGATAAAAAACACAGATGGCAGCCTATACTGGAAATGATGCTGAGGAAGGGGAACAGTCCTCCATTGTTGGTGGGAGTGTAAACTTGTTCAACTACTTTGGAATGCAGTATGGCAGTTTCTCAGAAAACTGAGAATCAATCTCCCCAAAGATTCAGCAATACCACTCTTAGGCATATGCCCTAAAGACCCACCTTCACACCCCCAAAGCATTAGCTCAACTATGTTCATAGCAGATTATTTGTAATTGCAAGAACCTGGAAACAACCTAGATGCCCCTCAACTGAGGAATGGATTAACAAGCTCTGGTACATCTACACTACTTGGCAGTAAGAAAAAATGATACAATAAAATTTGCAGGCAAATGGACAGATATAGAGAATATCCATCTGAGCGAGGTATCATAATCCCAGAAAGAGAAGTAGGGGACGTACTCACTCATTAGTGGACTTTAAAAAATATATAAAAAGAGAGAGATGTCATTGTACACAAGAATTCAAGACTAGAACCTAGCTAAATGACACAATGCCTCACTTCTGCATTGATGGCTTCTGGCAGAGGGGTGGGTAAGGAAAGACTTGTTTTCTTTAAGGATCTGGCCACAGGGAGTTTAATTATGCTCCAGTAAGCAATTGAGCAGCATAAATGGGCAGTTTTGTAAGTGGGTAGATCATAAGAGTGTGCATGATACTGAGAGGTCTGATATTTGAGCTTGATGGGGTGTATGATATAAAAACACCAAATAATAAATATATTTATGTAAAAATTAAAGAAAAAGATTTCCTGGGTGCAGCTTCTCTGACAGAAAAACAAACAAACAAACAAACAAATACAAAACAAAAAAAAATTTCACAGAAGTCATCATGTTCCGGTACTCTGGCTCTAAAAAAATCTCTGCACACAATCTTCCATGATACTCTCTGAGCTTTAGTTGTAGAAATGATAGAGCAGACATATCAATTGGTACTGAGAACCCATAGTTGGATGTTCTTTGAATTGTAATCATTGCTGGTTTCTGTGACTGGTATATTTTCAAAAATTATTTGCCTTCAAGATATTTTGGGTATCTACTGTGTCCTGCAGGCCCTCTTACATATTTCCCCAATAATTATTTTAAAGAAACATTTCAAGGAAAAACAATAACTGAATTCAGTATTCAGAGTCTCTTATCTCAAAGGAAATTCTGATCATTTTAATTGCTGAATGCCTTAATCTCACATATTAGAGAGTGTAATTGTCTACAGAGCTTTACCCAGTGTCTTTAGAGGTGTCTGGGGATGCAACTGGAGATCTATATAGCTTAACTGTTTTACTGTTTTTCTATTCTTTTTACAAGGAAAATTTTCATGCATATTGTAGCTACCAAGAAAATTCTGTTCTAATAAATATGGAAATTACTTGCGTCATATTGGTCAGGGATAGCAGTTCTGACTTACTGCTGTTTAAGTCAATGGAAAAAAATCACATTGAACACCCCATTTTCCAGAAAGTTATCTTGAAAACCACCTTTTCATAGGTGTTTATTTTTCAAGATAACTTCATATTTGTGAGTGACTGCAATTCATTATCATAATTTTTTTGTTCTGAAAAAATTATTTGGCCAATTCTCTTCACAGAGGCATGAAAATCTCTGAGCATTCTGTTGGTGCTAAATTCTGATGACCTTCAGGGCAAGTAAACTCCTGATAAATTGTAGCTGTGATATGAATGGACTTTAATTGCATGTCTAGATGAAGACTGCTGGGTTACATTAGTGGATGTATTAGCATTTTACAGAAATGCAAAATATCTGAATTATTTAACTCATGAGGATAACAAAAACAAATGTCTCATTTGGAAATCATCTTGGCCATTTGTGTTAATAGAATCAGTTGACTCTTTTGCTCTCTGAAATGAACTGCTATAAAATACACTGGACAAGATCTGTGATTGCAAAATAATGCTAATTTACAATTAAATTCTAACATATCAAAAAGGAAATAATGTGTATGTCAAGTATAGAATCTCTTATCTAGTTATCACTGATGCCTTCACTCTTCTAGCTAAATAATTTGTGTATCAAAATTACTGAAAAAAATATGTGGTATGTACAGAAGTGAGATTCTGAGCCTATTTCAAAATATTTTGAGCTTATAAGAAGAAGAGATAAAATGATGGAAATTCTATATGCTGAGTAGATTTTGAAGCACAAGATCTTTCTGGGCTGGGGTGACAAAGAAGCACCCTGAACTATTTCCTTGGTACAGTGATGCTGAGGTTGTGCTTTAAAAACATATTAGGTGGGAACAAATCACAAGAGAAGGAGAAGATTGAGTGAGAGGAACAACAAAGAGGGAGAGAAAATAAAAAGAGCTGGAGATCTTAATAGAGGAAGCCAATGTGGGGGTTGAAAAAAGAGCAGGTGCAGTGGAAATCTCCAGAACTCACAAGATGTCCCTGCCTAGGTCTCCAACCATTAGTGAAGGTGTTGCTTAAATAGGACTTCACTCATAATCAAATGAATAACTACTCCAAGTGCCATCACAGAACTTACATTCATCAATAAATAGAGATAGAGGCAGGGATTCATGGCTGAGCACTGGGCTGAGTCCCTGGTCGAGCTGATAGTGGAGGAGGAGACTCTATATGAGCAAGGGGAAAGGGACTATGAGAAACATTCTCACAGTGATGGCTGGCTGGAGCTCTGAGGTGCTCACTAAATCAAGGATGGTCACCTGGGAACTATCTGGAAAAGGAACTAAGTCCTCCAAGTATAGGCAACTGTCCATTAACATGGGCAGTATGTGGAGACTCAAGGGGAGGAATCAGACTGTATTTCTGTGCATTTCCTCCAGAGGAACACCTAACCCAGTCTTGATATTAGGATGAGGAAATTGGACTTGCCTGGAGTGGATCCTGAGCTAATCCATCTTGGGACCTTTTGCCCTTTCTGGGGAGGGGAGGAGGGGGCTGGTGGCTGACCAGGATGGGTTGGGAGGGGAAAGGGAGTTGGAACAAGGAGATACATGGATTAAAAAAGACTTTATTCTATTAAAAATGAATGAATGAATAAATGAATGAATAAATAAATAAAAGGAAAAACATATTAGCATATTAGGATTTCCAGAAGTAAATCAACACACACACACACACACACACACACACACAGAGAGAGAGAGAGAGAGAGAGAGAGAGGAGAGAGAGAGAGAAAAACAGAGACAGAGACAGAGACCCAGAGACAGAGGAGTATCTTATGTAAAAATTCACTGAGAAGATTCAAAAAAGGTGGTTTTAAACAAATGTCATGGAACTCTTTTCTGAAAAGCCAAACAAAAAAACCTGTGTAGTATATATGATTTTGTAGACTATTCCCTGTATACAAGTTGTAAACCCTTGCCTTGTATTAAGTAGGTAGCTATAGATGGTACAATTAAATACACCTATATAAATCTGTGTGCACTGAGATGTTTTGAGTATAATGCAGCCCCACTGCCTTTTTGGATATTCAAATGGCTCTTGGAGGGTCAGACCCCTTCACACATATGGATCAGCCTGTATCCACTAGCTGTCTAAGATGGTCCAATCACTGTGCTATCCTGTGTGTGAAGACTTGGGGGTAGTGTCTTAGTTTGCCTTCTCAGTCTTGAGATTCCTATACATATTTGAAGCACAGAACTTGTCTATTGTTCTTTATCCTGCTTTCAATTCCTCAACTATCACATGTGTAAACCTGTTCTTGCGAAGACTTCCCTGAGGAATTAGCTGCAAGCTGCTCTCTCCTCCCTCTATTTGGGAAGGACATTCACGACCCCATCCTATTTATGTCTGCAATGTTTTCATTTTTCACAAGATTGAGTGTACTTTCTTCATTATTAAAAACCTATCTGACTCATTGATATAATTGCATCTATTAGTATTAAGTCCCTCTTGAATTTAGAAAGAGTAATAAGGATGAAAATATTTCACAGTTTATCTTACAGATTGTCAGCTTAAGATAGCTCATTAGCTCATGATAGACTCTCGGTAGATATTTTTAAAAGAATGTGTTGAATCTTAAAGGCCAATGTAAAGATAAAATGTATTATCAATGATGTTTTAGCTGATTAAAACATTTTTAGAGATTAAAGCTGAGTTAGCACAGAAATACAGATTCAGCAAGCAGAATATAGGGAAAGAGAGAAAAACTAGGCAAGAGCACTGGGAAAACTCAGACTCTTGGTGAAAATAATGAGAAGAAAGTGTTAGGAAAGCAATTTCCAGGACAGAGAGAAGAAGACATATGTGGTCACAAAGTTAGCAAAATCCAGAGACAACTAATCTCCATCTCAAAAGTCATTTTGTTTTTGGTGGTCAGAATAAGAAATATTCTATATAAATCAAAATAATAAAGTAATACTCTCTCTCTCACACTCTGTGTATGTGTGTGTGATGATTGTTGTTCTTGTTAGTTTATATGGTTATGTGATGCTATTGGAGTTACTCTTTTCTTGACCTCACATCAGTCTTAATGAAATGAAGGCATGGTTCCTTATTATATCTTTTGCCCAATGTTATATAGAATCTTCTCTTTAAGATCTCTTCCTTTGACTAAAATGTTAAGTTCTATATAATAATATAATAGCATAAAAGACCATTATTCATTAAAAAATTGAGTGTCCTCTATTAAAATCTATACTGTTAATTTAGTAGCTTTTAACTACTTATTAGGGACACAAAAAACTAACAAAATCACATATTTCTCCATTTTGTAAAGCATGTGTTTGTGTATAGAAGAAAGAAACAAATGAATTAAAAATTGCACAGTGAGAGTTTGTAATAAATTACAGTAAGAGTTGTTTATGGAGGCTTATGCATTTATATAAATTTAATATGGAGATTAAGACTTGTAGAAAGAAAGACTAATCTTTCTAGGGTATGTGGGTAGAAATAGATATAAAGCTATGTCATCCTTTATATCAAGTCAAGGAAGAAATAAAATGATGAGAAGGAACAAGAGGGGACTGACTGAGAAGAAGGGCACCAATGTAGTGAGCACATGAAAGAAAGCCAGCAGTACTATAAATCCAGCTGAGCAGGGATGCAAGAACCAAGTCAAACAGTGATATATCATATCCATACAGAAAGTTGCTGTGGAATAATGCTCTTGTACACTATAAAGACTTGTCACTCAAATTGGTTTAATAAAATACTGATTAGCCAATAACTAGGTAGGCAAGTAACCAAACAAAGAGGATTTTGGGCAGAAGAAGAGCTGTGTCAGGAGTTGACAGCAAAACACAGAGAAAACCCCCCTGAGAAAAGGTACCAAAACTTGTGGCTAAATATAGATAAGAATTAGGGGTTAATTTCAGTGTAAAAGTTAGTGAGCTACAGGCCAAGTATTTATAAGTAATATTAACCCTCTGAGTGGATTGTTTGGGCAGCTGCCAGACACTTGTGAATTGCTGGCAGGTCAGAAACTGCTACCTACAGGAAGTCCATTCCCTTCATTGTGTAAAGAACCAAACAGAATTTAAATATAAAAAGCAAAGGGCACTATCTGAGTCTTAATTATATTAGCCTTCTTAATGGTACAAAAGTACGCCTTCCAAACAGTATAGTTTGATCAAAGTGCTGACTACAGATTTAGAAGAGTTACACTGAAGTGAATAGATTGAAACTTAATAACAAGAACAATGATGTGGAATGAATATTAATATTAGCCACATGTCTATATTTGTTCAGTGATTCCAGGTTATAGTAAGTGCTCAAGAGCCAAAGCAGAACTAGAACTATGATCAATGCAGGATTATGAAGCAGTGTCGCTGCCTGATACTGATGCCTCTTAATGAATATACATCTTCTGGTACTAGAGAAATAATTAGTGAGGGACTCATGAGCATCCTTCAAATCAATTTTGAGTGTAAATCTTTTGAAGGTTATTTTTCTTCTTGACAAATGTAAACTCTGCCCATTTATATCTGCAAACACTCTCACCTTCTGCAGGTGGAACAGGATTTGTGTCTATATTGATTCACAGATAAGACGGGGGACTCATTTCTGAGGTTTTACAGACTCTCTAGCTGATGAGTGACTTTGTCTTCAATAATGTGTTTAGGTAACAACCTCTCCTTAGATGAGCAAAATTTTGTTTGGTCAAAAAAATGCCAATGAAAAACTTCAATGTCTGTTCCATATTGCTGTGAAACTATCAGTACTTAGCCAATGAATATGTTCCAAGCCATAGAATATAAAAAACATAACTGAAAAATAATCACTAACCTCAATAGAATTTAAATAGATCTTTTAAGTTATCTTTTAATAGTGACTAATATCCATCATGAAAATAACATATTTGGCACTTCAATTTTTAAAAATATGTATCTTGAAGTTTTGTGAAATAAAGCTGAGCTTCTGAAATACTAGAAGTGCTTCAAAAAGAAACGGTTTAAGTGAGTGGGTACTAAGTAACTTTTTGATCTATATCCAGAAAGCAATATTGGTTGTGTAGATAGAAAATTGGGCTGAAGGTTTAGTGGAAAAACAAAACAAAACAAAAAAACAAAACAAAGAACATTTAATGAAGCCATTGAACTTAAAGGTACTAAGATTATCTTAATTTAAATATGTTTGTATGGTTAGCCAAAATTTTGTTGAGAATTTTCGCATCAATATTCATGAGGGAAATTGGTCTGTAATTCTCCTTCTTTGTTGTGTCTTTGAGTGGCTTGGGTATTAGGGTGATTGTAGCCTCATAAAAGGAATTTGGCAATATTCCTTCAGTTTCTACTGTGTGAAATAGTTTGAGGAGTAACGGTAGTAATTCTTCTTT
>PVIH01005248.1:0-126949 GCA_004025045.1 Sigmodon hispidus
AGCATTATTGGGTCAGTGGGACCATAGGACTGTCTGCTCCCTGCCCAGGGAGGAGATGGGCAGTTGCAGAGAAGAAAAATGACCAGATGTGTTGGGAGGGGGAAGAGACCTTGAATAAGGATATATAGGGAAAGCTGAACACAAAGAAAATATATGTGTAGCAATCTTATTTGTATTTCTACCCTTGATAAGCCATGCTCATGATTCTTATCCTCTGTATAGTTATTGTTAACTCTTCTGCATTTTAAATTCTTTTTACTGTTTTTTTTTGATAAATACAAAATAAAGAAAAAAAAGACTATTAAACACTTTTCAAAGTAGAAGTACTACTACCTAAAATGATCTCTAAGTAGAAAAAAAATTTCTAATATCTATAGCCATTACAAATTACAATCTCCTTTGGACAACCTAGAGAACTAGTTAGCACTTACAACACTGCTTCAGAAATAATCTCCTACACAGTCTCCCAACCTATGTCAGTTCATTCTCCCACTCAAGGTATTTCAGTTGAGAATGCAAATGATGTGACAGGAGCTGCAGACACAAGAGTAATGATGGCTATTATAATCCTTATCATGTTATTTCTGTCAACATATCAAACTCTGAGAGATACACTTTCCAGAATCATGTCTTATTTGTATATAATATTTGAAGTAAGTAATACCACCACTGAACACAAAAGGAGCCAAAGTAAAATAGTTGTTTTGCATAGCTTTGTCCAAAATGCCCGTGAGAACCACCCAGATATTTATTTTGACTTCCAGAGGGTTTGGTGCATGGTTGTTTGGTCCCTTAATATAAGTAAAATAGCATGGAAGTTAAAGTGTGTATGCTGGAAGAAGTTCTTTATTTGGAGAGAAAGAGAAAGAAAGAAAGAAAGAGAGAGAGAGAGAGAGAGAGAGAGAGAGAGAGAGAGAGAGAAGGAGAGAGAACATCAGAGTTTTTTCTCAACAACCTACTAAGTTCTACCTTCCAAAGTTTCCAAAAAACTTTTAAAGTTGACAGCTAAGAGATGGGCATTCAAGGCATGGGCCTGCAGGAATCATCTCATGTTGGAAGTATAACACAAAGCTGAGAAGAACGACTTCCTCAAAGCATTTTCTTTAAATGGCAGCAGAGCAGATTTGATGGAGATCTAACTGATCCTAAGGACTAACTTTTTCCATTTCTCCATCTTGTCTAAAAATGTCAGGCTTAAATTCCTATATTAACTAAAGCTAGGAAAGGATATTTTATTTTTAGCAAATTTCTTTTTTCCCCACTTTCTTTTTTTTATTATGAATAAAGTCACATTTTCTATCCATGTACATCCTTATTCAAGGTCCCTTCCCCTTCCACCCCCTCCAGTCACTTTCTCTTCTCCAGATCTCTCCATCTCCTCCCTAGCAAGGGTAGGAGGTCCCAAGGACCTAATATTGCTCAGTTCAGCATCCACTCCTAGCAGATCCAGTTTTCTCCCTCAACATCAAGACTGAGTCAGGTGTTCCTCTAGGGGGAGTGGAATCCAAGATGCCACTCCAAGATGTCTCAGATCCAAAGCTACTCAGGGATTGTGGTTTGCAGCTTGGACATGCTTTGCTTTTTGCTTTTTTTGTTTAGAGTGCACTAATGAGTGAGTACATCCCTGCTTATCATTCTGGGTTTGTGATACCTCACTCAGGAGGATATTCTCCAAATTGATCCATTTGCCTACAAATTTTAGGATATTTTTTCTTGTGTAGATGTACCACAGTTTGTTAATCCATTCTTCAGTTTAGGGGCATTTAGCTTGCTTCCAGGTTCTTCCTATTACAAATAATGCTGCTATGAACATAGTTGAGCTAATTAATGCCTTTGGAGTGAAAAATGCGCATCTTTAGGGTATACATCCAGAAGTGGTATTGCTGGATCACTGGAAAGATTGATTCCCAGTTTTCTTAGAAACCTCCATACTGCATTCCAGAGTGGCTGAACAAGCTTACATTCCCACGAACAATGGAGCAGTGTTCCCCTTGTTGAAGACAACCTCTTCAGCATAGGCTGTCATCTGTGACTTTTATCTTAGCCAGTCTGACACGTATCAGGTGGTATCTCAAAGATGTTTGATGCAAATTTCTTTATGTTATATACACTATATTCACTTCCTGATCTCTTTTAAAATACTTATTTTTCTTTCATACATTACTTTTTGATCACAGTTTCATGTCTCTTCACTCCTGCCAGTACCCCCACATGCATCTCATAAAATGAGGAGATCTATACAAATTCATATAAGTATAGGTGAGAAAGCCAGATCTGAAACTCAATTTGCAAGCACTGTGAGAGAAGCCAATGAGTAAAGTGTTAAGGTTTTAAAGCATGCTCTATTTCCTATATTTTTAAGGTAGTGTGGCCAAGTGATAGAGAGGAGACACGGGTGTGGGGATCAAAACTCATTCACTTTATTGTATGCACCTTATGATTACCATTGCACTTCCAATGGCATGGCTGATGGACATCCCAATCAATTCCAGGAAGGGACACCATGAAATTGTCACAGTCTCAGTTCAGGGCAAATACTCAACCAATCTCAGTTACCCTAACCCTGGCATATAGGAACAGCACATCTCAGTGCTGACTTGCCAGACTGTGTCAATGCCAGGAAACCTAAATCCACATCCCAGAAGATGTTTGGAAGCATTGCAAACAAATGTCAAAGCAGGCATTATACCTCCCCTCATCTCACTAATGTACATTTGTGGGTCAAGAGGGTGATGCTGGAAAAGATTAATCCTTTGCTAAGCATTATCCATCAGGATGCTTTTAAACGTTGGCGTATAAGCAGCTAATAGATTATATACCATAAACACAGCTGTTGGAAGGAAAACTGCATTCCACAAGTCGTACAATTAAATTCTCTAATCTCTACAAGTACTAAAATAAGAAGGGGGAGGGGGAGACAAAGATAGATAGTGCTTTCTCGGAAAGGACTGTCTCTTTGATGATACACTTCTTTAACTCTTGTTGAAAATAAGAACATTATCACTCTGCTCTGGGCACAGGAGCCCCAGGAAGACCTACACTATATAAGTGAACTGGAGCAAGAGGAAGATGGACTAGAAAAAGAAAAAAGAAAACTTTTGTATTTTTTAATTATTTCTTTTATTTTTTGAAAATATAAAGTAATTATTTTTTTATTTTCCTCCCTCCACATCCTTTTATACACCCCTCCTTGTTCTCTTTCAATTTTGTGGTCTCTGTTTTTATTAATTGTTGTTCCACACATATATTTATGTATATATTTTTATATATACTTATATATATACATATTTTTATAAATAGATAAATGCAGCATTTCCAGTCTATAAATTATTTATATGTAAACCTTGTATTTAGGAAAGGACATACAACCACCACTTTATACTAAACTAGCCTGTAATTCCTAACTACATTCTAAATATTTGTCTTTAAATTCACAGATATGTGTAGTCCTCACAACTCATTGAGGAAACTGCACTTGCAAATACATGGAAACCATTACAAAAAAATTGTAACCAATCAAAATGCAGAGTTCGGGAGCCCAGTCCCAGAGGATAAATCCATAGTACAACTCCTGCACCTATGACTCAGAGATCATTTCAGAAGAGGGGCTAGAAAGATTGCAAAAGCCAGAGAATCAGACCATTTGCTCTAAGAGTGCCTCCTAGGAATGTCAAAAGCTAACACCTGTAAGTTCTTCTTAACATGACTGCTTTAACATGAGCCAAACAAAGGGAATAATAACAGACATATTAACGTTGATGGGGGAAAGCCCAGGGAGCAAAATCCAGTCTGTCCATACTGTATTATTTTATTGCTATGTAAAATAAATTATAAATAAAAACTACTCATATTAATTAATTTCAGAGAAACAAAATTAGTTAATGTTTTATCATAACTTTTAAATACATTTTCATATGTGTATAAATATTGTTTCTCTAAAAATTCCAAATATATTGTATGTAGTACTGTATTTAATATCTGCATATTATTTACATAAATTATATTAATTTATACTACAAATGTCATTCTTGAATAGAAGTCCATGGGTGCATTTCTGATTACTTAAGATACATTATAGAATGAAATGGCTCAGCAAAATATAGTAGTGTTAAACACATATTTGTAATTTAATAAACAATGAAAATAGTTTTAAAATTATAATAAATGGACACATTCTAAGTTTACATATTAACTAAAAGTCACTTGAAATTGCATTACCATTATTTGTGTTCAATATTGAAATTTTGTTAATATTGTTAAATTTTGTTAAAGGCTCAGATGGTAACTTTTTGACGTGTGGACTTAAGTGCACTTGAGGTCCCATTTTGTGTGTACTTTTTTACCCCAAATTTTTCCATGGAGACTGTGGTGGTTTGAATGCACAAACCCCAGCAGGTTTATATATTAGAATTTATGGTTCTAAGATGGTGGAATTTTTAGGAGGAATTATGAGGTATGACCTTGTTGATGCCTGCCTGCTGCCATGTGTCTCATAATAATGGTCATGGACTTTGACCATCTTGAACTCTGTGCTCCAAATTAAATGCTTTCTCTTGTAAGTTGCCTTGATGTCTCAGTAGAAAAATGACTCACAGGAACCATTCAACACTGAGCAGAGATACAGCATCTTTTTAATGGTGGCATAGTTCTGTTGTAGTTTTTTAATGATGATATAATTCCATTGTAGAAATGGGACATTATTTAACCCATCTTAAAGATATCAGTACTAATGCATAATGCATACAGAAACATTTTCATTTATTTTGCCACTCATATCTTTGCAGTAACTTATCCATTGACTCATTTAATTTTAGAATGTACATATGTTCATTGAGCTAAAAAATATCTATCAAATATATCACATGGTATCTATTTTTATACTATATACCTTTTAGATCCTTCATGTATTAAAGTGTGTGGTGGGACTGTTTGTATGCAGTGAAGATTATTCTGTGAATAAAGAAACTGTTTTGGCCTATGTGGACCACCACAGAAGTACGTGGAGGAATCAGTAGAGACAGGTAGAATGAGGGTAGAGTCAGGCAGTCTCCATCCAGCCTTCAAAGAAGAAACATGTAGCACCCAGGTGAGCTAGGGGCCATTGGACCATGTGGCAGGTAGTTGAATGGAAATGGGTTAAGATGAAAGAGTTAGCTAGTAATGTGCCTGAGATATAAGACAAACAGTATGAAACTAATATAAGCTATAAGCATCTGAGTCATTTTTGGAGGGTAAAAGCCATGGTGGAATGGTCCAAACTTCTGGCCTGAACAGAGTCAAAAGTCATCTACAACAGATGGCATCTCAACATGGAGCCTGAATACCCACATAAAGCCTGAGAAAGTTTAAATAGCTTAAAAAGCATTCTAGAGCACTGAAATGAAGCCAAAAGCAGCTTCTGAATTGATTCATAGTACAGAGACGGTGTGGTATTCAAGCTTGAATTTAAAATTGGCAGGTCCATGGCAGGCAGCTTAAACCCAGTCTCATGGAAGACTTGGCATAAGTGTGATTGATTTAAGGTCTCTATTTATACTGAACAGAAATGAAACAAAACCAAAAATGTTTTTTGGTAGCAGCATTTCCTGAATCCGCTCTGTTTGCTGGCAGCGAGCAGAGACACAGCAGGCACCTCTGCCATATTAAAAAGATGTCAAAAGGGGCAGAGTCAGCAATCAAAGTAATACTAGCATTTTAAAAGCTCTTTTGCTTAGAAAATTATTAAGGACTGTCAATAAAACAGATTTAGACTCACAAAACCTCTAAACGGGTTACAATGTGTGTAAAACATACATAGGCTTCAGAGATAAAAGAAAGAGTAGAGAAAGTACCTAATAAAGAGAAATAGAGTATGAAAATATAATAAACTATTTAGAGATGGAAAATACACAAAGAGTCTGGATTATGGTTATTATTGTGTTTTCTTTTAGTTTTTCAACTCTTAGTGAGCTAATTGCGGAAACACAATTGATTCTAAAGGCTGCTAAGTTAAACAAACATATATATTTTAAAGATATCTTGTCTTTGAAATCTGTTAATAAGGATATGTTGCTTTGGAAAAGAATTTCTGCTTTTGTTTCCACAGAAGATCAAAACCTGTGCATTGTTTCCAGGTAAATATCATTTCATTTGCCAAGGCCACCTGAAAATTCTCTAATGGGAAGATCAACTTCCATGATGCCAATTAAGATGATCCATCCAGGCTCAGGACCCTCATAAGATTGTCAGCACCCCTTAATCAGCAGGAAGTAGTAAAAGAAAGCTACACCCAAATTCCCAAAATATTGCCTATTAATGTTTGTTTTCATTATAAATAGTTAATGGTTATAGTCAATCTCTTTCAAAACAGGGGGAGAATATGATATAGGAATGATTTAAAAAGATAAATTTTGGTTTATTGATACAAATTTAAGGTCAATTTTGTTATGCCATATGTACTTTTCTACTCGTTTAAGGTGAGATGTTTATATAACTCAAATAAAATTGTAATGTGTAAGAAATTCAGATTAATAGTCATCTATGATAACCAAATTTATAGTCATGTTAGGCTGTTGTAGATATACAAAGACATATTTCAATTAGGTAGGTAGTCTTCAAACACTTCAGAGACATGCAGAATATGGCATTTAAAATATTTTAAGAACTTAGACTGAACAGTGAGAGAGGTCTGCTCCTGGTAGCACCAATGTATTTCAAGAGAATGATGGGCATTGAAGAAACTTCATGTGGAATTTACTTTGTGGCAACAGTTAGCCACAGGACAAGAAACTGTTCTTGTATTGATTGCTTGATAGTATGCTGTATAAACTGGGCACACAGGTTCCATAGGAAAGGGACCATTGAACTTTGGTAGAACAAGCCAAGATGGTCCTTCAGGTTCCTGTTTTGCAGAGAAAATTGTCAGGCATCCTTAAGGACACAAGGAGAAGTAACTGACAAACTATGCCAGATTTCTTGTATTAGTGAAATGCATGTGAGAGACTCTGAGCCTTTAGGCTGAAGATGGATGACCCAAAATTACAAAGAAACTTAGGGTGACTGTCCAGGTAAACAGGTGACATTTCTGTCATTCCTACATTTGGAAATTGCTTATAATTCCTGTTTACTTGACTAATATTATATCCTTCTGTGGTCTTTGATGTAGTTGAAGATTTAATGATAGGCATAGTTTTTCTTAGTTATTTTAAAAGGTATATTAGACAGGAATCTCTAGACTCACAGGATAAGGTAGACAATAGAATATTTTCTTTAATTTTGTTAATTACAAATATACTAGATATTGTAACTATAATTCTTGCTTGATAGCTGCTTTGTTATATGTAATTTTGCTATGTTGAAATTGAAAACTTCTTTTTAATTAGACAGAAAAGAGAAAGTGTGATGGGAATGACTGTATGCAGTGAAAATCATTCTGTGAATAAAGAAACTGTTATGGCCTGTGTGGACCACCATAGAAGTAGGTGGAGGAATCAGGAGAGATGAGTAGAAGGAAGGTGGAGTCAGGCAGTCTCCATCTAGTCTCCAAAGAAGAAACATGTAGCACCGAGGTGCACTAGGGGCCACTGGGCCATGTGGCAGGTACATTAACGGAAATGGGTTCAATTAAGATGAAAGCACTAGCTAGTAATGTGTCTGAGATATAAGCCAAACAGTATGAAATTAATATAAGCATCTGAGTCATTCTTTGGAGGGTAAAAGCTGTGGCGATCAAGGTTCAAACTTCTGGCCCAGAGTCAGAAGTCATGTATAATAAAAATGTAATTTCCAAAACTTATATTATCATTGTTTAAACACTTACTAGTTTGAAAGCACAAAAAAGTAAGTGCTGTGAGTATCTTAAAATTATTAGAGTCCACATGTGTATAAAATATTTCTTTACTGTAACACTATGACATATCTTTACCAGTATTCTTCTGATACTTTCCTTAGCATTAAACAGTAAAAATATTTAATGAAATTAATCTTGAAAAGTGAGACATACATTCAATTTACCTTTTTAATAAAAATTACTTTTTATTTCTTTGAAAATTCCATACTTTTATTAAATGTATTTTGGTCATATCTTCTTTCCCCGCACTATTGTGCCTCTTCATTATTCCCATGAACTTCTGACCTACCGCCTAACTGCATTTTTAAATTATTTTCCCAGTTAACAATCACAAAGTCCACTTAACATTGCCTACATGCCCATGAGTAGAGGGCCATTCAATGAGAAATAAGTAATGCGCCAGCAGTCACACGCTTCCCACAAATGATGCTTATTCACTAAGCAGTTATCAGCTCTACATAGATACTGAGCTGAGAATGGAGCCTCAGGAGGCCCTCCATCTATGCTGGAATTTGATTAGTTTGATCTTCTCCATGACCACAGCATGTATGGAAGAATGTATTTCACAATCACCTTCTTATCTTTTATCCCGTATCTCCTTTCTACATTTTCTTCTATAAAGTTACATTCTGAGGAGACTTTCTGACAATTTTTAGTACTCTTTTGCTCTAGGAACATCACTCTAACTCAGTCTCTATGTCTCTCTGGCAAATGTCTAGAAATCTAAAATCTATGCTATGGCAGGTTCAGAACTTAATGAAGTCTTACGTCTGCTACAAAATTGGTGTGTTGGATACTATATTTTCTACACAAGGACTCTATGATCTCACATGGAGGAAAACAAGACAAAGGAGCATAATGTTTCCTCTATAAATTCCTTCATAAGGGCAGCTAATCCTTTTCATAAAAGAGATTCCCTCCATACAATTCAGTCACTTCTTAGAGGCCATACTTCCTGATGCTTTTGCATTGAGGAACACATTCAATATGAACCACAGAGAGAGCAAAATTTTTCATACCATATTACCAATACCTGTCTTCATCTTCACATGACATCTTCTGAGTTTGTATTTGTCTACCAACTCCGGTCTTTTCAATAATAAAGCCAGTCCAATTATATTAGATATCTATATTACTCCAGAATGAGGTTGTCTTAATTGAATAAAATGCAATAGAATATAGACTACTTATCTGTACCCCTGTCTAAAAGTACAATCACCTTACTATTTATATGTATAATTTACCTGTAAATGACACTGGGCCTGTGCTCTCAGTTATAATCCAAGCTCTAAGCCTGGCTCAGCACCTGCTTCTTACAATGTCCTTAACTATTTGACTATCAACACAAGTTTATTTTTACTAAGTCAATATATCACTGAGTTAAAATTCAAAGTGACTCTTCCACAGAGGGAAAGTATACATGATTTTAAACAACTAGTCACCTTGTAAACGAGAGAACCACAAAGTCAGTTGTTGAGTTGTGAGGCTCACCAGGGATAGCAATTTGAAATAGTTTTCCCAGGACTACTCAGAGATTCTTTGTTGGTACTTTAGGTAGTACATTTAAAAGGGTAAAGGCTAAAAATGTCTAAAATAGTGGTTTTTAACCCCAGCTATATTTAAAATTACCAGATAAACAACTTTAAACATAGCATTGTTCTGGCCTTACTTCAAACCAATAAAATCATGATAGTTCAAAATCTGAGTCTGGCATTGAAATTCTCTGTTCTTCAACTCTATTTCTAACATTTAATAAGAGTATTCTTGACAAGTTATATAACTTCTTTAAAATATACTTCTGAGTTTTTCTTTTAATTTTTAATGGGACTAGTAATGTATATACTGTTGTGATATTAAATAAAGTACATAAAGCATAATGCCTGATGTATAATGAATATTTGATAATAGTAGCTAACATTTATTGAACATTTGCTATGTATGTGAAACAGTTCTAAGCACTTTCTATGAATAAAACAACCATTACGTTTGCAATTTATCTTTCCAATGAAGTATTAGTGCTCAGTATTATAAGCAAATGTCCACGGCATAGATCTTGGGAATGCTACTTCTGACCAGCACACTTACTTCTATAGTTTAGAGTACTATAAAATACCATAGACTGAGCAGACTAAGCAACAGATACTCATTGATGCTCAGGGATTGAAAATGTTAGATCATTATACTCTTGTGGTCATTTATGGGATGGTCACTGTTCTTGCTACTTTATAAATACATCTTCCAAAATTTGTGTGTTGGAAACTTGATCTCCAGTATAGCATCTTAGTATTTAGGTAGAGAGGTTCCATCCTTTAGAGTGGATTCATATTTACTTGTATCATTTTGTAACATGAACTTTCCAGAGTGGTGTTAGGACACTGATCACATGAGGACACAATGTTTTCTCCTTTTGCATTTCTACTTTCTCTCATATGGAAGTGAAACAACACTTTCTTTCTCCTCAGATGTCAGTGCCTTGATTTGGGGTACCCAGGCTCCAGAAACATAACTGTTGAATCTATTATCTTTGTAAGTTATCCATGAATAGAGATGTTGCTCATTGATAGAGTAATTGTCACTCCCGAGGCCCTGAGTTTGATCTCCATCACTACATACGTTGGTTGTGAAGATGCATGCTTATATTTTCAGCACTTGGGATAGGGAGGTAGGAGGATCAGAAGTTCAATTTTATCCTGGATCATACCGTAAGTTCAAGGGTACCCTGGACTAGAAGCTGTCTCAAAACAATAGAAAACATAAAACAAAAACTGGACATAGGCAGACTATTAATAGTAGCACAAATAGAGTAAGAGATTGTTCTTCATGTTTATAACTTATAACACATAGTCTCTCACATTTTCAATATTTACTAGCACCTAACTTTGCAAATAAATTGGTTTTCTTAAGATGTTTTCATATACGCACATGATGTACTTTAATAATATACATCCTCTCTATCATTTCTTTCTTTTCTGGTGCATATATAAAAAAAACTGTTTCTTTCTCCCATCTTTAAAAACCAAGGATGGAATGATGAGGTCCCACCTTCATGGATTCTTCTGCACTAATTGCCTCCTCATGCCCTGACTCCAAACGTCATCACAGGGACAAATAAGCTTCAGCACAGGAATTTCTGGTGAACACAAGTATTATGTCCAGTTCATTAGTGACACATAATCCTTCCTGAATGTCAAAATGAACAGAGATGACAATGGTTATGATATGAGCTTTACTTTGTATGAGTTTAGAAGTGTTTTTGAAAATGCTCCTTTCTCCCTACCTTTGTTATGGAAAAGCTTTCAAGATAAAATTTCTGATAATGAATAAATGGCTATTTCTGTTCAAATCTTTCCAGATAAATAATAAAACTTGGAGAATAAAAATGGAATTACCTAGATTTGCATACCTGGGAAGCTGGCAAAGTTGGAATATGAATTCTTGTTGAACTGAACATTTTGCTTTGGAAGTAGAAAAAAAAAAACATGGAGAAGATCATAAGGGTCTTACCAATGTGCATGCGGGAACAACTGAAACTTTTAAGCAGATAAGCGGCACCAAGGACAGTCACAAGGTCATTTCAGCACATGTGCTTCTCCTGCAATGGCAGATGTCTGACCTGACACTCTTCACCATATCTAACTGCCATCTTCTCTTACAAGCATGACCCAGAACCAAGCTCTAGGCATTTCTTCCTTTTAAAGATACATTTCTTTTAGCTTGTACATAATCAAGCTTCCTGGATTCACATTATCAGGTCATTTGCAGAAAAGCTCTGTGCCAATATTAATTTCCTTAGAATCACATCAAATCCATTTTATGCTGCAAGTTTAAATGGAAATACTACAATAGTTTCAGGCCCGATACAGAGATATACAGCCTTCCCTATTGCTGCAGTTAATAAAAGTCCAATTACCCTCTCAGTGATGTACCCTCTCCTATACTTTTAGTGAGTCTGTGAAGCACAACCCATTGACACCTTGTCTGACATGATGAAATGCTAGTCAAGGTAACCACTGTTTGCAGGTTCCAAATAGACCAAGAGTTCTCTCTGGAATGAGACATAAACTATGTGCTTCCTTAAACATGTTTTCAACATCTATTGTAGTCTTCAAAACAGAACCACATACCTCTGTCAGTGCCCTTAGAGAATCCCAGATGGGACTCTCACATGAAACACAACACACTGCAATATGAATAAAGGGATATGAAGTTTCCCAGGGATGCTGAGTGGGAGGCACTAAGAGCAACTGAAAGAATACTGAAAGACTACCAGCAATGAGACTGCAGGCTGAGCTGTAGGCTGGGCTGCTACTGAGAGGCCACTTCTCCCTCTGATTTTCATGTTGTTTCTCTGCTCTAGGGTTCATTCTAATGAGGATTGCAATAGATGAATGAAATGGGTTATCATGACTCAAGACCCATCTTCTCTCTCTCATGCCAATAGCTACATATCATCTCCCTCCTCTAAATACTGCAAAGACACGAACCAAAACATGATTGAAAGGTACAAGCAGTACAAAATACAGGCCTCTTAGCTCATCTTTCTTCTCCTTGCTCCTCACTTCTCTAAATATGTTCTCCAGAAAGATGCTATCAGTGATCTCTAGTACACTCTGTCTTTGTCTCTTTCAGGGGAAGAATGTGATGGGGCAACAGAAGAACTGTATATCATCACACATCAAACAACAATGAAATAGTGGGCAGTATATATGAATATGTCTAATCTCCCACATGAACAGTCTTTTGGGAAATCATGTATGAAGTGTTTTTGCTGCCATATGCCCTTACTATTCACACATAGGGAAAGGAGGTTGATGGAAGTTGGATCTGAGTCTTCACAGCATTCATTTATGGTCATTAGAATTAAAATTAATAAAAAGGAACTCCATGATGCTATTTTAGGTACCTTGACTACCCATCCCAGGATGCAATACTGTGTTTGAATTCCAATCTTTATTTGTTATGTGGTAAATGTATATCTTTTGTGTAGCACAAAGCCTCAGATTGAGATGTAGATGATGACATGGATAGAAATAAAAGATGGATGAGCCTTACCAGTCTCTCTCTCCCCTCCTCCTCTTTGTTTGTGTATGTGTTTGCGTGCACGTTTGTTGTGTTTATCTACATGAGGTACACTGTTTCACATAGAAAAAAGACGAAGTTGCACATTTTTCTAATTCTCTGTACATAATTTTGTAATCATAATTTTTCCTCAAGAAAAGCATCCTAGCTACATAAATGTTTGCTTCCACAAACCCTGATTAACACCTTGACAGAACAAAGTGGAAAACATTGGTGTCCCACAGTCAATGCTGTATGAAAAGTGGTCATCACAGGACCAGATATAAATGTGCATCTGCATAGCAGAGTTAGGCAAACAGTGAGGGTAGCCGACGATCCACAGCTGTTTTGGTTGTGTGGTAAGGGGAAAGCACAAAATAGAAGATGGGAACACTGGAAGCATGGTTAACGACTAGAGCTGATGCTGGGCATCTGAGTTGTGGGACATATGTCCTGTGTTCTTTCAGAAATATTTGCAAGGTGCAATGTTCCCATATCAAATTCCAATGTTAATTGAGAGTAGATATCAGTGCACACTAGTTATGCACAGTTCAGTTATACATGAACTTGAGTTTATTTCAATAGATATTACCTCTCCTATTAGACTCCAAAAAGTTGGGAGACATTCTCAAAATGCCCAAAGGACCTGTGGCAGGTTCTTATAAAAATGTATGCTGAATCAACAACCAAATAAATAAATGAATAATAAATATCTGATGCATAAAAACATAAAATACTAGAAAAAGGTGGCATAATAAACCAGATATACACTATGCTTTTAGCCATTTGAAATTTTCAGTGTAAATGCATTTTTAAAAGATTGCTGTTAGAAAATGCTAAGAATGCACCCATTAGAAGATAGGAGTCTCTTGAGTCTCTGCTGTAAAGTCTACAGCAGCTTCTTTTGCCACAAAATGACATGGTACATAAACACAAATAACTATAGCTGGTAACTTAGCAACCACAAATATTTACAAATATGCAAGCCAGGTCCCGTCAAAATATCTGGGTAATTATTGGCAAATTGCACACCATGCAAGTGTTTCACAACCAAGAGGAATAAGCTGTGTTGTGGGTGGTTGCCACAAGCTCTCTTCACTGCTGCCTGAAAGTGTCATCTAGCATCCTGGGTTTTGGTAGGTTGGAATGGATGTTACTTAACATTTCTGGATGTGGATTTTAACACATGCACTTCTCAGGGGTCTCCCATGTGTCCACACTGCTGGGTTGACTTTAAAAGCTGCATTAATCACAAATACTTGCTAAAGGGTCTTTCTTAAAAGACATTCAATAATATTTTTAAAGGGAAAAGGGAGACAACAAAACATTGTTAGTAGTCAAGATATTTTTTTCAAGGGAGAATAAATCTATTCTTTCATAGACTATGTTTATTAATGAGTCTTATATCCCATGTCTTTAACAATATTGAAAAATACTTTTAAAAGATCCTATTAAGCTTATTTGAAACTGTGTGTGTGTGTGTTTTAATGAAAAATAAGAAAATAAAAATGAAGCAAAGAAGGAAGGGAGGAAAAGAGGAAGTAAGAAGGGAGGGAAAGACAGTTGAAAATATATAGTAAGAAAAAGTTTGTGGGAAATTGACCCCTAGCAGATTTGTCTGTTATTGATGATTGTCGTGGATGTGTCTGGATGATGAGAAGAAGAACAGTCAAAATAACTACAAGTTGAAGCAATTAGTAGTTGAACAAAAGATTATCCTAACTGCCTCACTGGGGAGGATCCCTAAAAAATGTAAGACAACTAAATTTGAATGCAATTTCATACCCCTTACACCTTGCAAGTTAATTTAATCTTAAGGAGATATTTTAAGATGTATTGTAATTCTCCTTCTGTAAATCTTATTTCTCCTCCACGATAGAGCTTGGCATGGAAGTGAATTTATTTTGCTATTCACAGCATTTCACATTCTTTAGAGACATTTTCTGCCAAGATTCACACCAAGACAACTTGATAGTCTTGTCCAAGAAGGATAGAATGTGAAAATAGACGACAATGAAAATTGTGTGATGTGCCTGTCTCTCTGCAGTCAGTCAAGTGCAAAGAAATCTGTGTTACTGCTTGTGGGAACTCTTTCAAATGTTCGGGGGAATATTTGACTGTGGGGCAGTGGTTTCCAGTGCTTCCTAACTAACCATTTCTTTTCTTGTCTGAAACTCTAGGAGAAGAAGCAAAGGGCAAATGTTAGCCTTGCAACTCTCCTTTGTAAGAGGGGTAGTCTTGCCAGATATTTTGAGTGACTTACTCAGCCCAACACTAATAAGCCGAACAACTTGTTTTGGCTAGACATCCCTTCTCTCCATATGGAATTGCTTGTATGAGTTTCTGGACTATTCTGCGGTCAAAGGGAGGATGTTAAACCCAGGGAAAAAAACTCAGCCCTTTCTTTTTCTCTCACATAAATTCACGTTCAAGGCTAGATAGAGTAAACTGCATGGATTGCCAAAATCCTGAGACTGAGGGCATGACAGGCTCTCCCATAAGCACCATCTTTTATAAATTTGAAGGCATGCCTCTTAAATTGGCCTAAATTTACTGATAAATCCACCATATCTAAACTTGTCTACTTTGAGCCTAGCCTTGGGAACTCCTTGAGAAAGAAAGCATATTTTCACTGAACCAAAGTAAATCTTAATTATGTATTGACTTGCCATGAAGAGGCATTTCACTCTGAATGGGAATGTGTAATTGACAAGCTGTGGAAAGTGGGTGAATACAGAGTATCTTACAAGAATTGATCACAAGTATGTGGAAACAGAAAGGCACTCCCACATGTCTGTGTGATGTTGTGTTCAATGTGACGGTTCAGCATAGCTACTGAGTGTTTACACAGTCATCGTGGATGGAGAAATAACAGCAAAATATACAGGAAAACACCAGAGGGCCTCACATCAGTGGATGGATGCAGTCATTTTGGATAGGAAGTGGTTTCCTGATGTTTTTCCCAAATCCATAGATGATTTACAATTGTTTTAGGGGCTAAATTAAGAAATGACTCAGTTTGCTACACAAAGCTGAGGACCTGAGTTTAGATCCCCAGAAACCACATAAAAATCAACACAGTAGCATATATACATAATTCCAAAGTTTCCATCCAAGATAGGAGGTTGAAAAAGAAGACTGTAGAAATTCTAAGGTCAGCTGTGGCCCAACACACACAGGAGACCCTATCTCAAGCAAGATGGTAAGAACCAACACCTGAGCTTGCCCTCTGACTTCCACAGTGTGCAGTGACACCAGTACAGGTGATCAGTCACAGTAACATGCACACATTCTTACACATAAAGGACACATGTCACTCTAAAATCCACAGAGATTTTAGAACAATAAAATCCATATATTGTTCCTGTATAATTAAGTATTATGTTCTACTAGTGCAAAGGTATCTAGAGAAGACAAGATAGCTCTGTGGGCTTTTTAGTGAGTCAGCAGTCTCAATGAGTGGCACTGTGTATGAATTTCCTGCTTTATTTATTTATATATTTAGTTAGTTAGTAAGTTAGTTAGTTAGTTAGTTAGTTAGTTAGTTATTCACCCATTTATTCATTCATTCAAAAATTGTCTCAGTCAGTGTTCTGTTGCAGTGAAGAGACACCATGACCAAGGCAACTCTTATAAAAGAAAGCATTTAATTAGGAGCTTGCTTAGCTCATTAGCATTTTGTGAGGAGCATGACAGCATGCAGGCATATGCCTGAGCAGTAACTGAGACCTTTACATCCTAATTCACAGGCAGAGAGAGTGAAAGAGTGGGCCTGCTTTGGGCTTTTGAAACATCAAATCTCATTTCCTATGGCATGCTCACCTACTTCAAAATAGTCACACCTTCTAATCCTTTTAAGTTTTCACTCCCTGGTGACTGAACATTCAAGTATGAGAGTTCATATGGCCATTTTCATTTAAATCATCACAGAAATTATATACTGGGAAATATCTCTGTGATGAGGTGGAAGTGTGCATAAGTGTGTCATAGATCTCAGGCTGAGTAACTGCCCAGGATGCAAAATTCCATGAAAGACTCCACAGCCACAGGCCATTCTTGTATTCTTTATTTTCCATCTCAAAAAGGTGGGAAAGAACACATAGGTATGTCAGTTCACCGAGTTTTTTTGTTGTCGTTGTTGTTTTGGTTTTTTTGCTTATAAAGCAAGTTTATTTCTGCAGAGAAGATGTCTTGTTTATGTCCAGGGAAGAAGTTGAAAGAAGCTCCCTCTCTCAGAACTAAGTCCCTGAGTCCTCAGCAGCAGTATGTTGTATTCCACCATCTTTACTGGGGACCGAAGATGTTGGGATCATGAAGCGTCAAACTAGTTATCAGCTACCTGCTGATTTTCTTTAGCTACCTGCTGCTTGCCAGAAAGGAGCCAGGCATCTTGACAGCAACCCCTCAAGGATAAATTCTCCAAACCGAGAGGCTGCACAGATAACACGTGCACGGCCCTAGCCCCTTGCACCCTGCCAACGTCCTCAAAATGGTACCAAGCAGCCACTTTGCCCCGCACGTGGGCCTGCAGCTCTAGAAGTTCCACGATCACACTCTGGTCGGTCATGGGATGGCAGAAAACTTCTTGGTTGTCCGGGACCGGTTGGAGGTCGCTCACATCAATGGCCCCAGGGGGAAGGATGGCAGAGAAGGCGCCTCCGAACACTGGACAGTTTCTGGCGGACTCCATAGATCTGGGGCTTGAATCTGGACATTAGCGGGTTTCTTTTCTTCTTCTTCTTCTTCTTCTTCTTCTTCTTCTTCTTCTTCTTCTTCTTCTTCTTCTTCTTCTTTATTTATTTATTTATTTTGTATTTATCAAAAAAAACAGTAAAATGAATTTAAAATGCTGAAAAGTTAACAATAACTATAAAGAAGATAAAAATCATAAGCATGACTTATCAAGGGTGATAATGCAAATAAGATTGCTGCACATGTTTACTTTGTGTTCAGCTTTCCCTCTGAATTTTTTTTCCATCCCTGTATATCCTTATTCAAGGTCCCTTCCCCTTCCCCCTCCCACCACATCAGGTCATTCTTTCTTCTCCGCAACTCGCCATCCTTTTTTTTTTTTTTTTTTTTTTTTTTTTTTTTTTTTTAACATGGGCCTTTGAGGTATCACTTCCTCTAGGGTTCCTGGAGCAGCCACCACCTCCTCCAGTAAAATATATTTTGCTTACAGAACAAAACCACCAGATAGTTACACAAGTTAAAAATAATTTTAAGGCCCAGTGAGGTTCCTTGGCTGGCATTATTGCTTACCTTCCAGCCTGATGACCTGAGTTCATTCCCCAAGACCCACGGAGTGGAAAGCAGAACGGACTTCAGAAAGTTGTTATCTAACGTCTACACATGCACCATGGCAGGTGTGTGTGTGCACATCTCCATACACTAGATAATAATGAATAAAATGTTTAAAAATTATAGTATCTGGGCTTACTTCGGAGTTTGAGGCACATAAGGGTAATCGAAATGCCTTTCCAGACTAAATCCATATTGTACTGAGGACACTAGAGAAAAAAAAATACAAAGAAGATAGTATCTGCAAACTGAGTTACAATTAGCCATGAGCTGGGGATATAGCTCAGTAGTCCTGGGATGTATAGTGCTCAGGTTCAATCTCAGCATCACACACACAAAAAACAAATTTCAAAGTCAAAATCCCTCTCAAAATGGCATAGAGCATCACAAACTACATAAAATATGTTTTCTTTTATACAGAATCAAAATAGTTTCTTTTTCTTCTTGTTGTTCTTCTTCTTGTTGTTGTTCTTCTTCTTCTGGAAATAAAGCTATATGGTACATTTTCTTTCATACAGAATTTCTTTCATATAACAGGGTTACAGTTATATTTTTTAAAAAACCCCACATTATTTATCTTCTGAGACATGGTTTTATGTAACCCAAGAAGGGCTCATTGAAGTTCTTACCTTCTACTCTTATTGTCCAGGCACTGAGATTTCAGGCATATGCCATGATGGAGTATTTGTTTGTTTTTTATGAATACCTGAGCTCCAAATATTATAGACTATTTCATTTGGTTAAAAGTTTAGGCAGTGCTGCCTTGACTATTTTGATGCACATGAACGTATTAATGAATGACTCTGCAATCATTTTTAGGTAACTTGGGCTAAGTGCTTTGCTCATGATTACACCTCATATCATGGTTATTTTTGATTCTTCTATTCCTAGTGACTACCCGACAACCAGTAGGTGCTCATAACATTTGAATATGAGTAAAACAAAAAGCACTTATTTTTTTTCTTTCTAATGAATGAATCATCTGCTCATATTTACAGTCACACATGTAATTAGTCCTATGAAAAATTCTTTTTTAAAATTTCCAGAATTATTGTTTATAGTTTGCCCCTGTAATAATACTGGCAAGCATCTAAGGATTGCTCCAAGATTTTTGAGCATAAAATAAGTTTAACCTGTGAAGATTATGCAAATTGTATTCAATGAGAAATTGAATATGTAAAGATAATTTCACTTTAATCCAAACAAAGTCATCATATACATAGCCTGGGCTATTTTCCTTTCCTTCCATAGCCTATTTCTTCATAATATGACAAGTCAGGTTGTTTACAAATTTTAAATAACTTCTAGTGTCTCTCACTTATATTCTGCAAGTCCAGAAGTATGATGATGAAGAAAAAATTCATTATAATTATAAAATGAAAGTGGTTTGGCTGATTTAAATTAGAATAAAATATACAAAAACATATATATACATGAGCAAGTTTCACAGCACTTGAAATGATCTATACAAATGAAGGCATGTAGACTATGAAATATTAAAATTATTAATGTATATCATAAAAATATACATATAAATGCTGTCAGTGTCAGTATCAAAAAAATCAAATATCCACAAAGATTGAGGAAAAGTAAGATGTATCACTTCAAAAAAACAAATATCTATCTCACAGTGGCAGTTACTCACTGTACTATGAAGATAGATACAGTACCTGCATTTCCTTGAAAAGTATAAAAACGACTAAAAGACAGTGAATGAGGAAGCAAAAAGAAATATAGAGCTAGTTTCTTTGGGTAATTGATAAGAGAAACAGGAAAAATATACAATGTTAATATAGAATTATTATAGGATAATTATAGCATTAACCTAGCAGGATCACTAGAATTTTTGTACCCAATAACCACAAAATGCTGCAGTTCTTCATGGCATGATTATGCTAGAAAGATTAGCAGGTATCTGTGAAATCATTAGATATAAATATATTAGTTTTTTGAGACAGGATTTCTCTGTGTAACAGTCCTGGCTGTCTTGGAACTTGCTTTGTAGATCACAGGCTGGCCTCTAACTCAAAGAGATCCACCTGCCTCTGCCTCCCTAGGGCTGGGATTAAAAGCATGCACCACCACCAACTGGCCATTATATTTTTTATGTTACATAAAATAGAAAATGAAACATACTCTATTTCCAACTTAACGATAATAACATTGCATGTCAAAAATACATGCTCTGCTGCTTATGGTATTTGTAGATAAAATTTAAAATCTTAATTGAATTTATACTTTTGAAAGCAAGCATGAAAATCAATGATTTTTATGCCTATCTCAAGAGATTTTAAAAATGCAACAAAATAAACCTAAGAAAGAAGAGTAAAGAAAAGAACAAAAAGATTAGAGTGTGAAGAAGTGAAAGCCAGTGAATAGGGTCAACCATGTCCTGAGGTGGTTCTTCAAATAATTTAATAAAGTAGCTATTCCTGAGCAAGATAAAGTTTAAAATGAAATCACAGAATGAAAAGTAGATGAATGAATTCTATATCTGTTACTGTCAAGATATTTAATAATTTCAAGATTTTGACAAGTTTGTAGACATAGATTTACCAAAATTAGCAGAAGAAAAAAAACATAAAGAAACTTTGAAGAGTTATCTGTCTCATAAATAGAACATATATTGTCTAAAGTTTTTGAAATTAACTCCAAGATTTGGTGGCATTAGAGGTATAGTTTTTTAAGGAATTGTACCAATGTTTTCCAAATGTTTCTAGAAAATGACACCAGAGGGTGCTTTAATGAGTGCTACAATGCTAATGTAATTTTTCTCTAAAACTGGACTAAATGTAAGAAGAAGTACTGACCAAATATGAGAATAGATATCTAAGAAGAATATTAACATCTAATCTACCAAAATATAAAATGATAATTCATTACTGTGCAACAATTCTCAGTGAATTTGTTGCATTAGTGCACAGGTATTGATTGACATTTGTTACCCATCTTGAAAAAGTTTTGTGAATGAAATACCCATGAACACAGAATTACTACCTCCTCCTGCAGCAATACAAACCATGAAAGGAAGACATTCTGCTGATCTTTAAAATGTATCTGGATTTCTGTGAGCAGGTTTCTCTCCTTCAATCAGAGCTTTGAATGTGATATTCAAAACTAAACTAACTAAATAGTACTCAATTTTCCAAAATGTTCCAGAATACTCCTACCCATAATAGGCATGTAGTTCTATCAATCAGCCATTTCAAACACACCCAAATTCATGGAATGTTCCTCATGACTAGATCAAAAGTAATCAGTTGGGTCCAATAGATTTGATAAATGTCTCTCAGGATAGACAAACATGAGAATACTTGTATCTCATGAAAGTTCTCATCTACATGCCTATGTTACTGAGAAAGATCTTGATAATAAAGCATATAAAAGGGTATAAAGGAGACAAGAGTGTAAAGGAGACCAAGAAACAGAGAAATGTTGATGCGGGAATTAAGAATTCTTTATTAATCTGATGTGTGTCTGAACAGTCATATCATGTGTGGGGCTATGCATGCCATAACATACATGACAGGTAAGAGGCCCAATCTATGTAGTCAATTTTCTCCTCCCATCATTGTGTGAGTTTCAGATCAAACTCAGGTTTCCATGATTGCATGGTAAGCATTTTTCGCTGCTGAGACCATCTAACACCACTACCAATTCTAAGCATAGGTTAATTTGAGTCTTTTACGCTCCTAAAAATGGCTGACAAGGCTACATATAAGCCTTGTGTCCATGTCAATGAAAGACATGCCAATTGGTTTTCATTCTATTGTCTAAAAGGTTTTGTGCCTCTGCACAAGTTCACTGTCTCACAAACCTCATAGTCTACTCCACATATTTATTATGTTCTACAAACTTCCTGTGCCAAAAAGGAAGTAGCAAATATTAAGGACTACAATGTTAACCAAAAAAGTATTTTGTAACTATCATACCATGACATATATTTAGGTAGATCCAATAGAATTCTAAGATTCTACTTTTTCTTTTTTATCATATTTAGTGATTCAAAGTTAGTTAGAACACAACGTGTCTGTCTGTCTGTGTGTGTGTGTGTGTGTGTGTGTAACAGGGGATGGGTGTAAGTGTGGATGTCTGCAGGAGGTTAACATCTGAGTGTCCTCTTCAATTACTTTCTATCTTATATTTTGAGGCCAGGTCTCCCACTTGAACCCAGAGCAATTGAATCAACTAGTAAAGCTACCCAAATATCTCTGAAGATTCCTTGTCTCCACCTTCTAAACACTGGGATTATGAGTGAGGCACCATGTCCTTCTGGAACTTACCTGGGTGCTGAGGACTTGAACTCAGGTCCTCATACTTGTCGGGCAGACACTTTACTTGCTGAGTCTTCTCACCAATTCAAGCTACCACATTTGTAAGTAAACCAGATTCGCATGTTCCAATATCCTTTTAATAAATGTCATCTTTGTACAAGTATTACAGAGTCCTCTTTTATTGTTTAGAACTTTGAAAGACAGAGAAGTACATATGCTACAAGATAACATAATTTACTGGGCTCAAAATATGGTAATAAGATAGACCTCCTACTTAATTCATAGAATTCTTTCTCTAAATATATATCAGCTATGACAGAAGTGCTGAGTTAAGATTGCCATTTTGACTTTGTTGGGTATAATTTTTCCACAGTAAAGGTTGCTCTGCAAAGTTTTACCAATGTGTATGTGCATGCTGACTTTGATTCTCACACTGCTTCACATTCAAGTTAACTCCACCCCCTTCCTTCTTTATTTGTGAGTTTATTACAACTTTTTCTCTAACTTTCGTGTGCCATGATCTGGTAATTGAAACATCCATTTTTACAAGCAAGTATCTCCAAATGCAAAATAAGTCATCAACAGAGTACTAGCAACCAAAATCTTCATTTCTTGGCTAAAGGCATATTAAATGTTATTCAAAACATCTGTCTCATGCCAATAATCTGTATCATAGTAGATGAGCCTGTGCTAGTCAGTCCATGCCCACCAAATGGTTTATCTGGTTTATCTGATGGTTAGGGTTCTATTTGTAGTCCTTTGACATATGCTCCAATTCTGTAAAAGGCCAATCCCTGCCCATTTCTAAGCATGTTGTTATAAAAATCTTCACTCTAGAACTCAATTTTCAGGTTGGTCCGTCAAAGGTTTAAGGTCTAATATTCATAGTAAATATTCTAATTTTTAACAGAAATAACAAAATAAATGTTCATAAGTCCCCAGGATCCAATGGCCTCTACTTAACAACTTTGGAAAGTGAAACACACAATGGTGTTATTCAACTTGTGACACATCCATAACCTGTCATCCCTAAGTCTGGGTCAGAGGTCAGTCAGATTGCTAACGTATGTAACTCACACTTCTTGGCACATTCCAGGTTGGAACTAATAATGAATTCATTAGCAAGACTATTTGAAACAGAATATGTAGAAACCAGGAACATTCCTGTTTGCATCATCAACAATTAATTACCTTAATTTATGGTGGAGAAATGTCAACAATGGCAACTACACGAAAGTAAACCAGTGAAAATATAACAATTTAAGGCATTAATAGGAAAATGGTGAGATGTATAGGAAAGAGGCATAAAAAAATTCCTGAGAAATAAATACTATGTTTAAATAAAGAAATTATAGCTTTATCAGATATTAATCCTGAAATTAATATATTACACCATTACAAACATAGTATAGGGATATTTTGCTTTAATTTTATTTTAATAGAAGGTTTTCTAACTTACAGTTCGCGAAACATAAAGATCACTTAGTTGGTAAGATGCACTGATAACACTTTCAAAGTGATGCAATCATCATCTACATCAGCCTTAAAGTGTTTTCACACATACTCCATGAAGATACCTTACCCTCACAATTCTTTTTTCCATCCCTCCTCCCCTACATATAACAAATAGCTTTCTTTACCTTTTGGTCTTCAAATATTTGTGCTTTTATAAAATTGTAATCATGTATCATCATCTAATATGCTTCCACTTTGCAAAATACTCTTGAGTAACATTTTTTAACCTGTGGGTCACAATTCCTTTGGGGTTGAAAGAATCTTTCATTCACTGGGGTAGCCTCTAACCATTGGAAAATACAGATATTTACCTTACAACTCATAAGGGTAGCACAACTACAGTTACGAAGTAACAATAAAACTAATTTTATGATTGGTGGTCATCACAATATGAGGAACTGTGTTAAAAGGTCACAATATTAGGAAGGTTTAGAACCACTGTCTGGACGATTATCTGTGCCTGTATTAAGAATTTGCTCTATTTTATTGGTAAGTACTATTCCACTGCATTGATATGGGGATGAATACATCTGTGAGACAGTCGATGAAGTGAATATGTTAAAAATCTTAAAACTTCCTAAAATTGCAAATTAGAAATCTTCTAATATCCATAAAAATTCTACAATAATACAAACTATGTAGCATCATTATAAGAAGTAGTTAATAGCCCAGGAAACAGCAGAGCATGCCTTTAATGCCTTTAATATTTGGGAGGTAGAGGCAGGCTGATCTCTAGGTTTTAGGCCAGTCTACATAGTAAGTTCTATGACAGCCAATGCTATACATATTAGCCTTAATTTGGAAGGAGGGAGAGAGAGAGAGAGAAAGAGAGAGAGAGAGAGAGAGAGAGAGAGAGGATAGATGCAATCCTTAAAAATTTATAATGACAACAATTCACAAAGATAGATTCCAATAAAAGTAAGGAAAATAATTCAATTTTTAAGGAGGCATACTGGCAACTGATCATGTTTAAAAGTAACTGGAATTCATTTTAATGCCTTAGAGTAAACAACAAAATTAATCTTGCAAATCTTCATGATTCCAAATAAACACTGAAACCACAAATATACTAGTATATACGTATTCATACATAGAAAAGGTAGAAATTTAATGAAGAGTCTAGAATCATCAAAATAATGAAGCATATGTATGACCAAAGTTATAAAGTATATTGTGAGTGAAAAAAGAAAAATATTACAAAATTTAATAGACTCATAAATGACTTGTGTTTATAAGACTCTGAGATGAAAATCTCTAGGCTATAACATACACACTTCCACAGATGCACACACATATGCACACATGAGCATGACCAACATAGGCCACAGAAAGGGCCCAGAGAAGGAATTTTGCCTCAATGTGAAAAAGGTTCAAAGCAATACTATAACAAACTAAGTGTGATTAAAGCTTGGTACTGAAAAGAATTTTTAGAAAGTGTATTCTCCATATTATGGCACAAACAATCACCTTTGCATTTATTTGGTGACAGTGTCCATCAGTATAACTAAAGAAGCCTCTTAGGAACACATCACAAAAGACACAAAATGTGGTGGACATTCTGTCTCAGCAATTCATTCCTAGCATTTTAAGGGTAGGCATGTATATTCTTTTATAATATGAAAAAATTCTAGAATTATAAAGGTATCTAATAGTAGGGTATTATTCAATAAAATATAATTAACTTATCCAACTTAATGTATTTCTCCCCAAAACTGAATCATAAAATGACATGAAAAGAAATAGGCTTTAAGTGACACTTGTTTTATGGTTCTTGCTACCCAAATGTAAGGACTTGAATGTAAAACATGGTTATAGTCTCATACCTCTGTAATCTTCCTCTGGAACCAGGTGGAAGCAGAAGCCTTCCCGAATTGCTGCCTTAAATCTAGCAGTTGGGTGAGTTCTAGATGAGCTGTTGGTTCAGTGGAAGACACTACTCAAAAAATGTTGTGGTGAGGGATTAAAGAAGATATCTTGTGTCAACCTCTAGGCTTCATGAGTGACAAGTGATAGTGATCTGTAATTTACTTTAGGAAAAAAGAACAATTTTCAAGACATAAGTGAGTGGCAGGAAGCTCTGCTTTGATATAATTATATAATCACAGTGAAAAGACAATAAATGATGACATTCAGAATTCAATTCATATACAAAAGCATTTGACTACTTTCAGTCTACTACAGCAAGAAATATTTTTATCAATAACTCTAATTTATGCTAAAAGATGATTAATATATTTACTTTAGAGTCAACTAACCTAACCTAATAGGGGCTACAGAGACTGAACAGATGACTGGGGAACCTGTATGGGACTGACCTAGGCAGTCTGCATGTATGTTGCAGTTGTGCAGTTTGGTCTTCTTGTGGGACTCCTAACAGTGGAAGCAGGGGCTGTCTCTAACTCTTTTGTTGGCCTTTGGAACCTGACTCCTCATACTGGGTTGCCTTGCCCAGTGTTAATAGATGGGGATGTGGTTAGTCTTACTAAAACTTGATATGCCACCTTTTACTGAAACTCATGGGAGACCTGCCCTTTCCTGAATGGAGATAGAAAAAAAAGGAGCTGGGGGTGGGGAAGAAGGAGGAGAAACTGCAACTAGAATGTAAAATAAATAGACAAAAAGAATAAAATATTTTATGTGATATTTGGGGTTGTTTTCTGACAAATAAAGCTTGCCTGGTGATCAGATGGTGGAGAGCTAGCCACTAGTTAACCAAAGATGTCTGTAGTGTTGGTTTTAATACCAGCACTCAGGAGGTAGATACAGAAAATGATCAGGCAGGGCAAAGACAGGGTCTCTGCCCTTTTGGTCAGAGGGTTCAGAGAGGTAAGAAATGGAAATGAAATTGGCTGCTCACTTGCTTTTCAGCCTGACCTAGATTTTACAAGTGAGATTCTCTCTTTTAAGGCCATCAGAACACTGCTGTACTTTGGATGTTATTTGCTTTCCAATGGTTCAGGTGTTAGCTTCATTCCCAGTGTAATGTAGGGAAATAGACTTCTAACAGATGCATCCCAATAAATTTCTCCTCTCAAAGAGGATCAGACCCTCAAAAGGGATTGTGCTACCCTAGTCTCTCTCAAGCTTCATGTTCAATAATGTGAGCCCACCTACCAACCTACACATGTTTCCAACACTGCTGTCAGCAGGCAATGTTCAGGGATCCTAGGCTGAGCCCATGCTAAGTTGTTTGATACTTGGCCTCTAACATGATGAACCCATTTTTTTCCCATTTCAGTTTGCTAGGCTTCATTTTTTCATTAGACTAATGAAGAACACACTAAGACAGATGAAGACTTTGTATTACCCATTTCTAATTGCCCTGAAACTTAGAATGTAGTTTTTTCTTTCTCTGTAAACTCTGCTCTGGTGTCAGGCATCATTCTAGGTACCAGAAACACAAACGAGGAACAAAGTAAGACACACAAAAGAAGTCCTTATCCCCATGGCATTTGTATTTCTCATTTTTTTCATGTGTCACCCAGTCAGTGATTGAGAGTATTAAATGACAGACTACATAAAAAGTATCTGACAAACAGACATTAATCCAAATTAAGAGGTGAATAAATGGCATCTAATACTTGAATTCTCTCTCCTCAGTACACTCTGTTTTCCAAAATGACTTTCTTAGAACCTCAAACTATTTGCTTCCATTTCAAAATATGCTTTATGTTGAAGATCCCATGCAGTTACCATCTTCATGACTGACACTCCAGTCCTTATTTTGGGTCCTTTTACTTCAAGGCTTTCATGTGTTTTAGTAAAGTTATATCCTGGAGCTATAGAGAAGAATAAAAAAAGAGCCCATTCCCATGTTGATGGTAAAAAACAAAACAAAACAAAAACAAAAACAAACAAATAAACAAAAACCTATAGTGTCCTGGAGAGTATATGATAGCAAAACTACTAATATACAGACTAGATCTGATTGTACTGGCTTTTAAATTCTATAAGAACATACATGGCAGATCAATGTGTGCACATACATAAGCATGGGCTGCACATGAGCTGGGCCTTAAACTCATCTGGCTGTTCTCAACTGTCATTTCTCATATATTTTAGAATAAATTAATTTATGACCCAATAAATCAAAAAGTATTTTTATCAAGGACATTGAATCACTGGTCCTGAAAGCAACTAGTTTTTGTTTGTTTTGCTTTATTTTGTTTGTAACTCAAGTAAAAAGACAATGAAAAATCACCAAGGATCCATGAGGACAGTTTGACCTTTGAGACACTGCTCCTTTCATTCCTCTTAGGAAATTAGAATCTTTAGGAACAAGTGCAGCATTACACATTACTAATATCCACTATTTAAGGTTATTTGGGGAAACAGATAGTTAAGAATGTATGAATCCGAGATTATTATTTAACGCACAAAATTCATGACAGTTTACCCAAAGAGCATTAAAAATATATTCCATGGTCCCTACCACTTCATATTCAGCAGAAAATTATGTTACTCTCCTGGCTGATATTTGACTTTATTTTCTCAGTTTGACCAGAAGATAAACAACAGTGTCATTATTTGGTACATATAGTACTCTATGTATGTATGCAAGTATGTGAATGTGCATGTAGACCTGACCAATAGAAGAAGGTCTCAAGGGCATAGCCTGAGTCCAGTCTATGTGGTATGTGTGTGTGTGTGTGTGTGTGTGTGTGTGTGTCTGTCTGTCTGTCTGTCTGTCTGTTTGTCTGCTTGCCTGCCTGCCTGCCTGCCTGTGTTTAGTCATATGTATGTGAGCATGGTTTTGGCTATGCATGTTTGTGTGAGGATGCATATGCTCATGACTATAGATTCTAGAGGTCAACAAAGAGTGCCTTACTCTAGTGCCTCTACTTTCTTTTATGAGTCAGAGTCCTGCATTAAAGCTAGAACTCATCAATTCAGCTATCCCAGTTGGCCAGTGAGCCCAGGAATTCTACTGTCTGAGTCCCAAGCATTAGTATTACTGATGAATGTTACTATGTTTCCACACTAAGCATTTCTTTCAATTATTTTCATTTTATGTGTACAGACATTTCTCCTGGATACATGTCTATGTACCACATGTATTTCTGGACTCACCAAATCTAGAAGAGGTCATTGGCTCTCCTGAAACTGGAATTGCAGATGGATATGAGCCACATAAACCTGTGTCCTTTGGAAGAACAGCAAGCACCCTTAACTACTGAGCCTTCTCTTCAGTCCCAATGCACTCAGATATTTTAATGAAATATCATGCTTTCTCAGCAAATACTTCACCAATGGAACTACCTCCCCAGGTTGTCAGTTTTAATCTTTATTGTTACTTCTCTCTTAATAGACATACTACTTTCTATGTGGCATTTCTGAAACAAACACACTTTTCATTAATATTTTATTATTATCTATTTATTTATCAACATCTATTACTATATAAAAGACACATTTGTATAGAAATTTTTTTGAAAAGATACAGCATTGAGGATATCTTAAAGGGAGAAACTTGATAAACATAGGTTCAAATTTAAGAATAGTTGTAGTTAGTTTGTAATTTTTTCCTTAGATATGTTCCAACTTTCTCTCATTTTTATATTTCTAACTTTACAAAGATGGAAAGTATTTCAAATTAAAATATTTTTTTAAGAAATTCACAGTTGTCAACATGAAGTAAATTTTCACAAGAACTCAAGTTCATTTATCGTTGAGCTTCACAATCTGCAGAGTTTAGTTTTAACCTTGACTGTGACCGCAGTCTTAGAAAAGAGCTTTCCACAAGCAATGGTTCGAGAAGATTTAAAGGAAAGAATGAAAAAAAAATGTAGATGTCTTGAGCATTAGCCATGCCTCTGGGTAGCATAGTTAATTTTTATGCATGAAAATGTGTGGCTCACAGACTCAATAACATGGAAGCCCATTTCACCCTTCTAGGCTGCAGCTGTCCAAACTCCCAGACATAAATCATGTGAAACAGCTTTGTATATGGTTCAGTGATCATTATCACAAAAGTTGACTCTAAAAATGCAGCTATTGCTAAGCATTTTCAAAGTTGGCTTAAGAAACAAAGGCCATAGGGAAACTTGCCTGTGATTACTCCCAAATACAGGGCATTTAAAATATGAAATTTTAGGTTTTATATCTCAACAAAGGTTGCTGTTTCTCTGTCCTCATATCAGTCATGTCATTGTCTTTTATCATCCTCTTTCTGTGGACTGTGTGCTTGTATCAGCACCAACCTCCTCTTTGCCAGTCAGGCCTCCAAGAGGAACATCTTTGGGCCAAGTCAAGAACAGGCCCTTACACACAGATGCTCTGACTTGAGTTCAGGATACCAGCTCAAATAAAATGTCCTTGCTGATAACACAAATTGCTGTAAACAAATGCTGCCTGCACTCCAAGCACAAAACATCCATCCACACATAAGACTCAGAGTATCAAATGCTTATGTAGGGCATGTGGTTCTTCCCTTCATCTTTAAGCCCAGAGCCCCATCCAATTATCCACTCATTGAGGATCTGCTCATGATTCATGTATATCAGGGTTGGAGAATTGTTGTTTTAAAAAATATTTTTGGTATGACAAGTTGAAAATTTTAGCTCATAAGCTAAGATTACCTCAAAATAAATATGTTAAATAAGACCCACAAGATGCAAATGTAAAAACTCCAGCCACACAAGACAGTTAAAATACAATTTTTCATAAGGAATTGACATTTTTCATAAGATTCTTTACATTTCCCTTCTCACCATTTATTTTGAGAATGTCCAATGTGTGCATTTTTTTTTTCATCAGCTCCTATGGTTAAGTGTAAAGTGTTTCCCCAGAAAAAGAATTCCTGAAAGATTTCTTGAAATTGCCTTCTGTGGTTTCCTTCCTCACTGTAGCTAACTATAAAATCCTTACACTGTGTAACTAAAAGGCTAGATTCTCACCACAATTCATATTGATTTTTGAATAAAACAACCATTCTGAGCTCAGCGCTACATAATCATACATGACCATCAGTTTCTGGTGTTAAACAAGATGATCCCTTTGGTAGTTAGTGTGTGTGTGTGTGTGTGTGTGTGTGTGTGTGTGTGTGTGTGTGTGTGTGGTGGGGTTTCACACTCTCCTGGAGGTAAAGGAGAAAAGAATCAGCTACCTTCCTACCACCAGGCCACTGGCTCAGGTAGAGCATCCCTGCTGTGAAGATGCAGCTTCTAAACCAGGTCAGTCCCTCATGACTACATAGGCCAGAACTACATGTCATGTCAACCAGGGTTCTTGCTCTAAAGCCTTTTATACCCAACATGCTTTGGGGAATACACAAGCTCCTACTCTCTCACTTAGCCACGTTGTGCATCCCCACTGTCCTGCCCCACTTGTCCTCCAGGCTCACAGGGTATACCAGAAAAGGCTTTCTTCTTCTTGATGAACAGCAAAGAGCTGTTCCTGCTCCCTGAAAAACATGGGCCAGGCATTCTTATAGGAACTATGTACACTATTAGCTATTAATTCATGTGTCCATCTCTCAAAGAGGCCTTCTTTGGTCACACAAACAAATGTGGTTTCATTATTGAGCAATATGTCTAACTTTCTGTTAGAAAACACCCATTGCTCAATCTTATCTGGAACTAACTTGGTTGTTTATTCCATGATTAGTCTCTGCCCTTCCCAGTCTCTATCAGTACCTATGTCCCACAAGAATTGGAACTTGGACCTAGCCATAGTTGGTGCAAGGTACATATGTTATGGACTAAAGACTGCAGCAAACTGCAATGTGCCCAACAGTAAAACACATATTCTTAGGTTTGCCAGTGTCTTTCTTCCAACATTTTGGCTTCCTCACCCTGAGTGCTCAGACATCCTCAAGTCACCTAACATTGATTTTGCTTCCACAAAGTGATTCTAGATTCCAATCATGTGTTCTATAGCTTTCCTATCATAGACTAACATAGACTTCCCAATTCCCTCACAAAGTGATTCTAGGTTCCAACCATGTGTTCTATAACTATCCTATCATAGACTAACCCAGACTTCCCAATTACCTAAGATGTTTCCCAAGCCAATCAGAGGCACACAGATCCTTCAAGGTTACCACGTATCAATGCAAATCCCACTGCAGGCAATTTCCAGACACAGTATCCAAACAGTCAGGGCAACTTGTCTGCATATCATATCTTTCAGAGGCTAGATTTCAATTTGTTAACTTTAAAATGCAAGGCAGGTTTAAAGATTAACAATTTGCTTGGATAAAAGAAAAGGGAAAAAATATAATTAATCATTTGCCTGTCCCCCAACACTAGTTTACAAAACCGTGGTTCAACTTTATTGAGCTCAAAATTGAAGGGTGGCAAGGTTAATATGTAGCTTTAGACCTCACAGTTTCATTAACAAACACATTACAGGCTGTAAAGCTGAACTGACATTAATGCTAGGCCCAAACAAAGTAAATAATTACTGGCTTGGCAAATGAGGAAGTACTTGCAGAGTTTGTTTACATTGGGTTTTTGGAAAATTCATGTTGGCAAAAAGTCAAATACAGTTTGACTCGTAATTGTGACAATTGCTCGCAGATGCTGCTGGATGAACAACAAAAGAATGGATTTATGGCTTCTCTCTCCCCCACATTTTCCCCTTTGTTGCCTCCCCCACCCCTTACCATTTTGGATCAATAAAGAACTTGCAGCCACAAAGATAAGTGGGTTACATGGCAGATGGGCCTTGGAATGTCTAAAAATCTCATGTTGAATTTTGTCTCTTGGACCTAGATTGGAAAAGACACAGCTGCATTCAAGCTGCCGTTGTAAAAATCTACGCTCCTTCAAAAGGCCTGTGGTGCCGACGTACACAGAACTGAGCTGAAGGCATGCTTTAGAGTTTTCCAGCAGAAAAACTAGTTAGTTTATTGTGAGCTTACTGAGAACAAGCCACTGAGTTCACAAGACCCGACGAGAGTAGGGTAGCTGAAAAGGATCTGTTTCATTTTCTTTAGCGGGACTGGAAGCATAAACAGGAATCAAGGAAGAAGACACTTGCCCAGCTGGGAAACAGTTCTGCAAGGCAATTGAAGCCTGTGATATGTAATTTGAAACAATTTTGATTTTCTCTCATCAAAAATCAGTACCTCGACGATTAACAGCTAACACACCCACCCACCCACACACACACACACACACACACACACACACACACACCTCATCCCTCTGTCCCTGGAATCTACATTTCTTTATTCTCAGGAGATAAATTTCCAATGACTTTTAGTATAAGTGTGAAGCCTGGCTCTTTGAGATTCCTTTTCTGCAAGTATTGTTTCTGCTAGCTTTGACTGGTGAGAGCCAGAAGATCCTAAGAGCTCCTATGCCTAAACGAATCAATCATTGAACAGGAGCCTCTCTAAAGCTTTCCTGCCCGTGGAAATGCTGAGCTCCATAGGCTTTGTGATTCAAAGTCACAGCCATTGTCTGTTCTAACAATCATGATAACTTATTTGATTTAAATAAAAGAAATTTAAACAATATAGTCTAATAAGTGTTTCCTCTAACATCTCCCAGATAATTCCCACCTCCACACCCACCTAATTCCATAACCAATATTTCTCTTTCCCTTTAGAAAGCAAAGAAATAAAAGGTAAAGAGGGAAGGAGTGGAGAAACAGAGAAAGGGAGGGAGGGAAGGAAGAAGAGAGAGCCCAAGAAACAAACATATAAACACACCCACAAATAAATTAAATAAATAAAACTGTAATATTCAGTGAAAAGAGCCATAAGACAAAAACATCCCCAAACAAAGCAATAGGAGACATGAGACAAAGAAAATGTCTAAGAAATACCACTGGGTTCTTTTAGAGTTTGGGATGTACTGCTAGATATAGTATACTGTAGCATTACTAATTTATAATTGATTACATAAAAGATTAGTATTTATTAAGGACTTACATAAATATTTATTGATATAAACTGAACTTTAAGACAAGTTTTGGAGAATGGAAATGTTTTATGTAGTATGGTTTGATTTTTTTTAAAAAAATGTAAAAATAAAATTAAAAAATTAATGTCTTAAGTCTTTAATGGGGGCTAGCCACACCCCATTTAAAGACTATGTTTCTAAGCCTCTTTAAATATCATCTAAAGCTCACTACATCAGTGCCTGTCCTAAAGGGTGGCTAATCTAATGAGAATCCATTGGAGGAAACTACTTTTTTCTTTGCAAGTGAGTATAAATTACAGATATCTTCTTGGATGGATTAGGAGCCTGTGTAGTGTATGCTTTCCCTTGTCAGTGTTGGGATTCCATCTGGCTTGAACCTCTGAGTCTCTATATATCGCCACAATCTCTGAGTTCCCATAGTCATCAGTCCTATTGTGTGTAGTTAAAGGTGTTTCCAGTCCTTCTGACTGGTGCAATCATTCTGCCTCTTCCCCAACATAGTTCTCTGAGCCTCATGAAGTGAGATTTGTTGAAGACATTCCATTTAGGACTGTGTGTTCTTGCTCTGTGCACATTGTGCAGTTGTGAATTCTCTTGTTAGCTTTCATCTACAACAAGAAGCTTTTCTGATGATGGCTGAACAAGGCAAATATCTATAGATTTAACTGAACATCATTGGTTGTCCACAAGTGTAGATCACAGGGTTTGTAGCTGGGTTGGTGTTTACCTTTCTCCTCTGGTAATATAAAAGGTACCTTTCAGTAGAAAAGAACACTGGACAGTAGAGGTAAGAGCTCTAATTAGCCACCATCTTGAATTCTCTGTGGTCAATGGATTATAATTGTCTACAACAATCAGATCTTACAGTCAGTTTGTGGCAAGTAACTTATAGCCTGAGATGTTTGGGATTCCCATGTGGTCTTTTGGCCAATAATCTACTAGGTGTAGCCCAATGCTGGCACTGGAGTTTTCTTTTACTGGAAACATTTATCTCTGGTTGTGTCACTCATATCCTCATTTTTTCTATTACAAAGTTTATATTTCCTTATTGAAGTATATATTTTAGGAGACTTCTACAGGGAGAGGTTGCTTTATGACTCCTAAATGACCCTTAGTGTTAATTGTTCCTCTCCATATTGCCTCTTTTACCCTCTCACCCATTCCTTCTCACTCCTGTTTCTTCATAACTATATATTTTATTTTTCACTCTGGGGATACTCTATACCCAGGCAATTTTCTTAATATTCCTTTGAATTATTATTGCATGAGGGTGAATAAGAGATTGTTGTCTTCTAAATAAACTAGAAATGAGCCTATGTTCAAAAATTTGCCACCTTTCAACTCCTTGAGAACTGTGTCCAATTATTCCTAACATTCTTAATTTATATCATTTAAGTTTTGAGATTTATTATTGTCCTAACTGGAAAACTGTAAATATTCCTTAGAAAAAAAAAACCTAATATTTAAACTTACCAGCATTTAGGTGAAATGCCAAAAGCTATCATCCTTTAAGCTCCCAACTGTTCCAACTTCCAATATTTCCCATTTTCAAAATCTCTGATCATGAAATTTGGATCACATAAGGTACCAATTTTTTAAAAAAATTGACATTGAAATCTGATTCATGTGTGGGTTATCAGTGAACTATTATTAACACATAAAACACAACAGAAATGCCTATAAATATCTCTAAATGCATTTGATCTAACAATTTACCAATAAAACAATCTAGCATACTTTACCTGCAGGCTTAGTCACAGCAATGGGTGTTTAACAGTCTACCATGGCATGATATGTGACTACTATGATATTTGAGAAAAACCATTTTAGAAGCCTGCTTACTAGCTTGTTTATTTTTCATCTTTTATTGTAATAACTTTTTCTGATATTTGAACCAGCCAAATAGTTTTTGGTGCCACATCCTTGTTCACAGTTCTATGAAGATAACTTTCTACCTATAGAATGAACAATATACATTACACATCTTTGACAGCTGACACAATCTAATCTCAGCCCAAATCCACAATCATGCCACTGCTATACCCCTTTCAAATGTAGCTGTCATTTTTGCAACAGTCTCTGCACTTGATATGAATAAAGATTCTGAGGAAGGAGAAGTCATAGTTTTCTTTGCTTGCAAGACTTGGGAAACCTAATTAGAGATCTTGTACATTATTTTAATAAATTTTTATTCTTAAAATTTTACATTTATATTCATATCATAAATCTATGCCTTAAATTTAAAAACTTTTAGTGTCTTCACTTTTTTTAAAAAATGCACTTAAATGAATTCAGAAATTCTATATTTTCTCTTCTCTTCTTTTTTTATAATTTTTTAGCAACTATAGCAAGATGGGTAGGCAAGTCCTTGATTATCAAATGTATGTTTACAGTTTTTTGACTCTATGGATGTTTTGCCTTTATGTATGTCAGTGAACTATGTATATGCATGATGCCTGAGAAAATCAGAAGAGGCAATTGAATTTCCTAGAACTGAAGTTACAAATGGTTATGAGCAAGCTGCCATTTGGATACTGGGAGCAAAACACAAGTCAGTGAGCCATCAGTGTTCTTAACCATGAGCTCTATCTCTCTAGCAGTTGGCTATCATCTACAAACCATTCCTGAATGTCATCTTTCTTTCAGGGTAATGGCTGCTATTTGGGCCAAATTTATACTGTTGAATAATTTTCATGCAGAAACCATAACTATAACCACAGATAAAAATGAATACATTAGAGGTAAATTCTGCAAGAAATAAAAAAAGAAGTAGAAAGCAATTATAAGGGGAGTGCTTAAATTAGGTATGAAGGGTTTACACTATTGATTAAAGCATCTTCAAAATCAATAAAAGAATACTTTATAGCAACCAGCTTGCAGAAACGTTCAAGAAAAACTGTCTCATTCAATTCAAAGGTTAGAAGCTCTCCTGCTTTCACATATAAAGAAGGCCATTCTATGTCTTTATTGTGTGTGTGTGTGTGTGTGTGTGTGTGTGTGTGTGAAATCAAATAACTACAAACTTAGAGTCTAAAATCAAGTGTCTGTGATTGGGTCTATACAACTTTTTAAAGAAGGAAATATGAAAATTATAAAACATCTTGTTATATTTAACTACATTGTCTCATATTTTTATTACTTTGTAAATTATCAAGAAAAGAATTTCTATATTAAGATTTATAATATATACTATTTTATCTCTTTTACCAGATAAACTAAGAATGCATATTTTGAATAAGATTATATTAACCCATAAAGATTTTTAGATCTTTTCAGACTATGTCTTTTCACTATTCTGTATTCCCCCCATTTTAACTAGCAACAAATTTTATAGGAAAGTTTATAAGAAATCATTTTTATCAGTCATGTTACTTGAAACCTATTTATGAGAGCTCTGCCATGTGAATTTGACAACATAGAAGTCAAGGTAAACGATAGTAAATACCAAGAGCATCCACTGAAGGGGATACCAAGCAGCTGGAGTGCCTTGTAGGCATCACCCTTTCCAGAAAAAAAAATATGCATCTCTAAAATTACAGGGAACAGGACAATGCATGATTCACTAGGTACAGTATGGCTTCAGAGAAGACTGGATATCTTGAGTATCTCTGAAATAAATATCTGTAGGGCATCACTAGCCCAAGTAAAATCTGTGGGAATAGATTTTCTGAAATCAAACATTAAGTCATAGAAAACCAAACAACAAGGCATCACAAAAGCTGCTAAAACCCAGTGGAAAACCTTGGGAAATATGTAAGAGTATGTGTAAATATCCCAAAAGCTCCACAAAAGACTAGTGACAAAAAATGAGATCTGAACATTCAGCAGAAACAAAGGGTACCATTGCCCCTTTAGCTAGTATACTAGTAAAGTAAGACATTCCTTGTTGGGAATGAGATGTGGGAATGTGATTGATAGAATACATAAGAGCAGATTGGTGTCTATCCTATGTGTGAGGGCAGAGGTTTTTAAAACAACTTAATTCGAATTAGTAATTAGGTATTTTAATTAATGTAAATGATACTTTCTACTGACTAAAGAGTTACTTGAGAAGGCAGAAGGTATGTAATAAATAACTCAGAATAAAAAATAACCCTGACTAATGTAAAACACAAACAAAAGAAAGAAAATGTTTTCATAATTTGTTTCTAATATGCCCTATATTTCCTAAGTTTATTGTACTTACTCTTCTATTTTTATTTTGTTTTACTTATTCTTAATTTTTGCCTAGTGCTTGAAAGTTATAGATTTAAAATAAACATGATTTTCCTTACTGAGACCTCATTTTTGAATTGTTAGAAGTCTTTTATTTACAAAGAAAATATAATTCACACTAGTATTTTTAAAAAGTAGGTTGGACCTCATGACTGAGAGCTGATGACTGTTTCTCATTTTTCTCTTCTCATCTAAAAGAAATACTTCCTGCCTTGTGATTTGCATGTGTTACTTTGTCAGGCTGTGTATCTATTACAAAAGCCATTACCAGAAACATGAAAATAGCCTACGACTAGCCACCTGGTACAAGTGGTACTGGTAAAGGATATGACAGATGCTCCCATGAAGCAAATGTAGTGCTTAGAAGTGGTTGCCCAGTGAATTGGATTTTGGAATCCCATTCTCTAGGGTGAGATACCTTGTTCAGCTTTGATGCCAATAAATAGGAGCTTGGTCCTGTCTCACCTTGATATGCTAGATTTTGTTGACTCCCAATGGGAGACTATACCCTCTCTGAGAAATAAATGGGTGGGTGGGGGACATGAGAGGAACATAAGGAATGGAAGAAGTAGGAAATAGGGTTTGTATATAAAATAAAAGAAAAGAAAAAAAGGTAGTTGCTCAAAGGAAAAGTACATTGCTCAAACACAAAGAGGAAAATGGAATGGGCAACTGACATCACTTCTGAAGACACAGATGGAATGTTCCATACTGAGTGGGTAAGTGTTCAGCTACAGGTCTCAATTTAAGGTAGGATTGCTATGCTCTTACATTTCTGGTTTTGAGTTGTTTCTCCAGCCCAGGATTTCTATCCTGAATAATAATAATAAAAAAAATATCCTGGGAGAAAACAGAAGAAAAGATTGCAATGAAATTCTCAACATTTTAATGATCTGTAAAGGCTTTTAAAAATAGATTCACAATTTAGTTAACACCCTTCCCTCCAAAGACTGAAGCATAACTCTGTCCGCTTAAGTTTGGGCTGGACCTCCCAACTTGCAAAATGAACAGAAGGTTGTGAAACTGATATTTGACTTCTGAGGCTAATTCACCAAGAATTTCTCTTTCTCTTTCTCTCTCTCATGTGTGTGTATGTATGTGTGTGTGTGTATACACATACATACATACATGCACATATACATATGTATATATACATATGTGTATATATATATATATATATATGTGTCTGTCCATCAACAATGAGCAACATCTTGGTAGCCTGTTTTCTTCCCAATCAGTTTTTCAGATGACTATGGTCCTTCTGGTCATCATGGTTAAGTGCATGATAAAGTCTCTTGATAAAGTTCTAGGCTCTCACACAATACAAGAATAATTCAAACTTTGTCATTTTAACCACAAAGCTTTAGTTTTATACTTAATATAAAAATAAATCAATAATACATGTGTCCACTAAAATTCATAGTAGATATTCTGGGAATAAAAAGGCAAGGAATTGAAGTAAGTATACTGTCTTTAAGGAGACTTGGCACAACCTTAATATTATAAGGTTTGCAGAGAGACAAAGAAATAGAAGAAAGGCAATCCATACAATCTCTCAAGCTTCCTTAATGGTATAATGCTACTGTTTTGAACTCTGTCTCTAAAACTCTGGACCTAGAGCATGTTCTGGGAAGGATGGAAAATATACTGAAATTGTTCCCCCCTTCCTCTCTCTGTCTGCAACTCACCCTTCTCTCTCCTTTATACAAGTAGTGCAATATAACACATGAAAAGAGATCAACTAATAAATTAGTCAGGATGAAATGAAGTATTGGTCCTAGAATCATTTAAAGAAGAAACACAAATTTTAGTAACACAAGAAAATAAAGACTCAGTGTCATACTTTCAAACATCAAAATGTTAAACACAGACAAGATGCTGCTCATGGCCAATGTCACCACACAATGATGACAGCTCTTACCAGTTACTGCACATGTGTGATCACATCTCTCTCCTGTCAATTTTACAAGCATGAAGATGCTCTGTGAGCTTCCACAATATAGAAGAACCCTGCATATCTTCTTGTTTTGTTGTTTACAGTGCTTGGTTTGAACCCACAACTTGTGCATGCTGGGCCAATATTGAGCTATGTCTCCAACCTACACAAAGTCATCATTAAAAGTTTTTGTTTCATTTTATAAAATGTTGTCTAGATTAGTATATAGAAGCTCTCTGTCTCTGGCCAAATCTCACTGAGTGAGATATCGCGGTTAAGCGACCTTTCTAGTCAGGAGTAGCAAAGAACGTAAGACCTTTGTGGAAGTAGATGTTTTCCTTCTACTTGTTACACAGATGATGAACCTTTATTTTGGAGATCTTTGGAGGTCTCCAAGGGTGGGAGCCTTAACTTTTTTCTTAGGCCATAGAGACCTCCTAGCTCAACAAGTCCTGATGAAAGAGAAGAGAGTTGGGGTCTGAATCACCTGGCCTGTGAACACAACTGAAAGGTGCTGGTCAGCACAGGGTTTGAAACCCCTAAGAAGCATGGAAGGAAATGACACTGAGAAATGGAAGGAAGATCATGGATGTGAAAGACAATCCTGCCCTGGATGTGAAACTCTGTGCTATTCCACGAAAATTTGTCCCATGGAAAAAGTATTTTCTCATTGGTGTATTGGCTTATTAATTTGAAAATTAAAAATCAATTCACATACAAATTTTAACAACGTTCCAATTTGTCGCCTTTCTTTATCCATATTGTTTACATTTTCTTTGTGGATTTGAGTGCATTTTACAGAATGAAACCAACAGTCGCTCAGTTTCTTATTCATTGTAGATCCTCTTATTACAGACTGAAAGGAGCATTTCAAGTATCACCCAGGCATGAATTACATCTGCAGAATTATTCTTTGGCTGCTATATAATTCATATAACAGAACTAATTTTATTCTCAGTATGAGTATGTCTCCAGATAGTACTCATTCATCCCCAAAGCTGTATAGATGGAAGTTAATTTGGTTTGTTTGGGTTCTTTTTAGTCTTCAGTTTTTCTCTTTGTGGTGAGAAACTTTGATTCAGTTTTCTTTCAAACTGGATAGATCTGAGTAGGATTGTAACAAACAGAGTCCTGGTGTGACTTTTGTCATAAGTGGCAGCATGTAGACAGCTGCTAGTCAGTCTGGCACCCTCCTCAGCAGCTCAGCACAGGGGCTTCTATTTTTTTTTAACCTTCTATATAAATGAATGTTTTCTCGGAAAAAATGTTAAATCTATAAAGATTATCTAAGTGTTGCCCATTTCTTCTCCCAGCCAATAGAGAACACTTGTGGGAAGGTTAAGAGATGGTTCTTGGCTTTTATTTAAGGTATTTATGAACATGGCTCTCACCTGGTCTTATTCTTATTTTCACCTTTCTTTGACCTATTTATCCACCCTCCAGGCCATAGTAGGAATGGTCCTGCAGTTCATGGATAAATGATTTAGGTGCGTTTTTTCCCCTAAAATAGTCCAAGTAGCAAAAATCTTGAGGTTGTCAGTCATAGTGTCTCTGTTGCAGCTATAGCAGTTAATTTTGATGACGTAGTATAATAGTAAATACAGAATTAATGAGACTTATGTCAATAAAACTTTATTCACAAGAATACATAATATGAATTTGGTTCCTGGACTACCATGGTGAATCTTATTTTAGTTTATAACTGTGACCTAAGATAAAGTGAATGTGTCCATATAATGACCTAGGATTAATTGATTGTATCCATGGAATGACCTAGGGTGAAGTGAAGTGACTATGCCCAAACAATGACCTAGGGTGAAGTGAAGTGACTATGCCCAAACAATGACCTAGGATGAAGTGAATATGTTCATGAAATGACCTATGATGGAGTGACTATGTCAATGGAATGATGTAGGATGAAGTGAATGTGCCCATGGAAGAATCCACTTCTTAACTATCAATAAGCATTATTTTCTTTTCTGAGTATTAGTTTCAAGAAGATGATGACTCTCCAAGAGAGAATGCTTTCTTCATTATTTTTCCTTGATAAAAAGCTTTGTGATTTGCCTCAACTGCCTAAGACTGAGATTAAATTTACTATTTATTCTATGCCATCTTCTTGATTTCTAAGTAATAGCTTACTAAGCCAAACTCACAAAGTAAGAACCAAACACTCACTCAAAAACAAGTAGAAAATAAATTGTATTTGACAAGATGGCTGATAGATTGGTAACACTGACAGAGGCAGAATCCAAGAGTCTGACTGGTGATAGTTCCCTTCTTCTTGGAACGGTGTCTGTTCATTCTTTACCTGGAAACTACAGATCAGGAATATGAGTATTACTGACAAATTAAAGCAAGGTTGGAGGGTTGTAATGGAAGAAGCAGAGGGACTTGCAATGATCTTATATGCATGTGTAGAACAAAGAAAATAGCACTGTTCAGTCAAGGCAAATTCAAGGAGAAAAAGACTTCTCTTCATATATTTAAAAGACTGCATTTAGCATAGGGAGTGAACTTCTTAGAATGGTTTTGAAGATATAAACTAAAAGAAAAATTTTAAAGAAAATGTCAACTAAAGTTTTAAAAAGAGTTTTCTAAGAAAGGGGAGTATGCAAAGTCATGTATTAAAGAGAAATTTACATATTTAATTTGGCAGGTGTTTGTATGTGTGAGTGAATATTTATGTGATACATGTCCATGTGTGTGTCCATCCATGTTTGGGTGTACAAACATGTATGTGTATATGTGTGTGAATACATACGTTCACCATCATATTTATAGAGAGGTCACAGGATAACTTGCAACAACCAGCATTTTTATTACATCTTGGGGTCCTGAGAATCAAACTCAGACTGGTGGGCTTAATGGCCTCCTGACCCTGTGAACATCTCACTTTCCTTAAACTTCTTCCTTGCAGAGATGTTAGGCCACATTATGATGGGTGTATTATACAGCAAACATTAATGTTATGTGGGAGATCAGATTAGGCTAATTGCTCCCAGACAAAAATTTTATACATCACAAATTATCTTCAAGATAGGAAACAAAAATGTTTAGCAACAACTTCCAACCCAAAACAAAGTTGAAAATCACTGTATAAAATAACTGCATTTTAAATTGTAAAAGAATAGGAAATACAGTGCATTAATTAAAGACAGTCATTCCAAAAACTTAAAAGCACAATGATTTAAAAAGGTAAACTCCAAGCTAGATTTAATAAGGAGGTAACATGGTAAGTCGCTCTTCCTCTTTGACAAAGTATAGCAGAATCCTTCTTATTGATCATCTTGACTATCATTTGCAAATTCTTTAACTTTTAAAGTCTCTCCTAAGGATCCAGGTTGTTGAGCAATCCTGACAATCCAAAAGTATGAAACAGATTCTTCTTGCAGGGCAAACTAATAATGAAACATAGGAAAAGTCACTTGCAAAATATTCTAGAATTTTGAATGAAATCTATATTGAAATGGCCTTGTTTGCATATAGATAGCAGCATGCTATGTGTAAACAAAATGTATCATTTTGGTTTTCTAAATCTTGTGCTAGTGAAAGTAAAATTTGAAAATCCCTAATTGTTCAGTACTGTATAGTTATCAGTAACATTGTGTGAATTCTCTCCCTCTTTGGGAGATGGGGCTAAGCAAGCAAACTAGCATATCTCTTTTCCTAGTTTGTTTTTCTGTTTCTGTGATAAATATCATGGCTAAAAGCAACTCGGGTGAGAAAGTGTTTATTTCCTCTTACAGCATATAGTCTGTCCTGAAGGGAAGTCAGGGTAGAAACTCAAGACAGGAATTTGGAGATGGGAAATGAAGAGGTCATGGAAGAGGGATGCTTACTGGCTTACCCTCTATGGCTTACTCAGCCTGCCTTTTTGACAACCCACTGACCACCTGCTTGCCTAGAGTAACAATGTCCCCAGTGGTCTAGGCTTTCCCACATCAATAGCTAATCAAGAAAATGTCCCCACAGACTTCTCTACAGATAATCTGATATAGGTGCTTTCTCAGTCCAGGCTCTCTTGTCCCATGTAATTCTGGCGTGTGCTAAAAAGTGACAAACTCATCAGCATTCCAGTTCATCTCTTTGCTGTAACAAAATACTCAACAAAATCAATATGAATAAGAGGAATTACTTTTGCATTAAAAATAAGATGATAGAGTCCATTATAACAGAAAAAATATGATGACCAGAAAGAAGATGCTGGTCACATTGCATCCATAGTCAAGAAGAGGGCAAAGAATGCTACAGGTCTTTCTTTTTCTATTTAGAGTAGGATACTAATCTATGGTATGGAATGCTCAAAACTATCCCCCACAGAATGACTTGTTTTCATGGCTATTCTAGATTCCATTAAGATGACAATCTAAATTAAACATCACATGAGTCTTGATAATTTCAGAAACATAAAAATTCAACAGCCACTTGAAAGAAACAGTGACTCTATCCAGGAAATTCTCTCACGATACTTAATATTTCAAATAACAAAGTTACATCTTCAACTAAAATTTCGCCTGAAGAAAACTTACAAAGTAATGTTTAGAGTGACCTGGATTTTTACCCCTTTCTCCAATTTTCCTTGGTGCAAACATTGTGTGGTTATTGTATAAATTATTTTGAGAACTTTTTTGTGAATTAATGCTTATATAAATCTTGTTTACATAAGAATTCAAGATTAGCATATATAGACATACCACTCTTCTACTCACACACACACACACACACACACTACTGGTATTGGCAGCAGTTTGAAACTGACTAGGGAAAGGGGCAAACAGTACACCAGCCTCTACCCACTGCTATGTCAATGCACATAAATTCTAATTTGTAACACCCCTGCAGTTCCATTGTATGGCTCCATTAGTCTAAGCATGAATTATTTACACATGATACATCATAATGGCATCAGAACCATTTATGATATCAATTCATACTATTACAGAACAGGTAATCTTCAGCTGTCCAACACAACCTGTGTTAATTAGCCCTCCAAGAAACTTGGCTAGTCAATCATTTGCACAAAGCCCATTCCTGCCCATCTCCTCCAGTGAGCCTCCCTATCACTCCATTCTACATCTTTCATTTCCACTCTAACTATGGAACACATGACATAATTTAGTAGATAGGACAGAATTCTTTGTGTTGCTCTGCAGATTTAACTCTTGCATTCCTGAGTAAATGGCTTGATGGCTGCATGGTTTCTCTTTTGTAACTTCCACATTTTCTAGCAATTCTATGAAAGCAGTAATTTCCAATACACTTTAACTGGATTACTTAACTGCTCCCACAAAAAAAGAGATGACTTACAAATTTTTATACACTGAGTTTATTTGACAGATTCATTTTAAAGAATCATAGAAGTTTTGGATGGAGATTTAACATTGTTATAAAATGTTAGTCATAATTTGTTTTATTTTCTTCCAATTAATTAGCTGAAGAAATATTTTTGGTAATAGTAACAAAAACTTTATTGCTTTTAAGTTATGTATAGATTCTATGGCATGGTGACTAACATAAACAGTCAGTATCTTAATATTTTTCCACTCTTCTTCAGGGCATATATGTAACAATAAACACATACAAGAGTACTTATAATTTAATATATGAACCTGTCCTGGTTGGATATATGTTGACTTGACACAGAGTTCTCTGAGAAGAGAAACCCAACTGAGAAAATGCCTTATCGAGTTCCTTTCAGGTAGATCTGTAGGATGTTTTCTTGATTAATGATTTATAAGAAAAGGTCTGCTTACTTGGAGCAGTACTACCTCTGGAGAGGTGTTTCTGTATTGTGTAAGAAAGTAGGATCAGCAAATTATTGGTTCTGAATTGTGTGAGGAAGTAGGCTGAGCAAGTAATTACAAGTAAAGCATGGCTTCTGCTTCAGTTCCTTACTCCAAATTCCTGCCCTGCTTGAGTGACCTATTAACTTTCTTCAGTGGTGGCCTGTAATGTTGATGTATAAACAAAGTAATCCCAATCAAGCTGCCTTTGGTAAGAATGCTTTATTACCACAAAAGTAAGTAAACTAAAACACCTGAGAAATTACACAGTTCTGACCTGTCTATTCAGGATACAGTCAATAATTTAAAAGGAGACTCTTAATTGTAGAACAGAAAACATACAAAAGCATGCAGGTGCCTTCAGTTCACAGCTCAAAGGATGGTCACTAAGTGACCAGCAGCAAGGGAAAGTGACAGGTCATTATCAGCAATCCAAAAGCTTATGCAACATGTAAGTCAGCACAGCTCAACGCTTCCAAGAATAATGACTATTCTGCCTTTTCTTAGTGCACTAATTATTTTGATCCATTTTATTATTTTTACCCAGTTTTGGATTTTAAAAAGTTAAATTGAACTTACCATGTGTTCTCATAAGTTACTTCTCTCCTTCAAGTGCTTCTGATTTTAGTCCATGCTGTCGTATGTAGCTATGGATTTTTTCACTTACAGTGACATATGATTCCAATCTATGAATCTACCAGAATATATTTATACATTCTATAAATATTTGGCCTGGTTGGTATTTTACTAAGAATGTCTTGAGCCAGGCATGGTGATAAATGTCTGTAATCCCAGCATTTAGGAGGCTGAGCAGGAAAACTGTGAGTCTGAGGCTAGTCAAGACTCTATAGTGAGACTTCTCTCAAAAAACAGTGTCTTTAGGTAAACATGTGAACTGTTTCTAAGCATCCCATAGAAGGCTAGCTGTGAGTTATTATGCTCATGTTTACATGATAACATAATTTAGTATGTTTCTATTTTATAATAGCCAAATAAATTTTCAATTTGTTTTTGCCAATTTACACATCTATCAGTCATGATCCAAACTTATGATTTCTCATGCTGTGAAAAAAGCACTTGATGCATAAGTTTGAGGGCCCAAGTTTGGATTCCTAGAACCCATGCAAATCCAGCATTCCTCTGGGAAGATGGGAGTCAGGGACAAGGGAGTCTCCAGAGACTCATTGGCTAGCTATCCTGGAATATGCAGCAGTGCACAACAGAGACCTGTCTCAAACAAGATGAAAAGTGAAGACCCAAACCTATGGCTGCCTTCTGGGATGCTGGTACATGTTAACATCAAAGTGGAAAAATCAAGAGATCTAATGTCCAAGACAACAGCAGAAGAAAGAAGATATACGTGCTTGGAAAGAAGGGAAGAAAAGGAGATAACCTGAGCCCCTTCTGCATTTTCATTCCTTCCAGGGCCTCTACTAATGGGTTGGTACCCATCTGCATTTGGCATGGGGCTTTCTCACTCAACTGACGCAAGAGTCAATTGTCTCTGGAAACATCCTCAGAAACACGCTCAAAGGTAGATTGTATCAGTCAAAAAAACACACTTTCCTCTTTCATTGTGTTTAATTTTTCACTCCCATACAGTTCATATCCAAAAGTTTTTCAAAGTTTACATGCAGCATCCTTTTTCAAAGATTATTATCATTGCCTTAAGAAGTTAACTAGAAGGTTTATGTTTCAGTATTTCTCTGTTTAATTTTCTTTATATATTTATAGTACTGGCAATTACCAGAGTTTTGTGTATGTTAAGCAAATGATCTACATATAGCCACAGCTTTTCCCTAGACTTCTTGAATTTAGGGATCATTGTCATTCACACACTTGGAGACATTCTAGGCCAGTAATTTTTCAAATGTTACTTCTATTCTATTCTTTTTCTTTTACATTATAAGGAAATACCTGAATGCATCTTGCAGTTTTTTAATCTAGTTCTACATGCATTACTACATACTACAAACTGTAAGTTTCCATTTGCTATTCTATATGCCTAATCATTTCACTCTCTAGGTTTCAGTATGAATATTTTGTATTAAACCACCTTCCAGTTCAAAGTCTTGCTTCCTGATGCATTGTAGGTAGCTGAATATATAGCCACTGAGTTAACTTCCTAAACTGTTATTTCATATTTAAATCCTTTTTTATTATGTAAAGCCTACATTGTTTCATAAAATTATCCATCTTTTCATTTATACTTTTTCATATTTTAATCTATTTTCTTCAACCTATTATTAATATATTTTACACATGCAAAATAGATATCTAATCAATGTATAATTCTTGGGTTGGTTTCTAGTGTTCTTACAATGTACTGATTCTTCTGACTTTATCTTTCAAGTAAGCAAAGTAATTTAAGGATCAATGCCAGGTGTTTTGAGGGAAGATATTAGACAGGCTGTACTCACTTTCTGTGATGCTTGATGTCTCTGCATCTGAAGTGCAGAGATGTAGAATATAATCAATGTTTGAATATGGTCAAACTTTGGTTCACATCTACTTACTTGGCATAGCCCTATAGGGATCTCAAATAGAAGCCTTCCATGATGCCAGTGTAATTTTTGTGGCAGAACATAAAGTGTTTTTGTCTCCTGATAAGTATGCTCTATTTTTCTGTCTTCGGATAATCTGCTTATCTTACCGTAGCCCAAGTTTCAGTCAGTAAGCATCAGAGAGGAAAAATCAAGCATGAATTTGAGGTTTTTCATAAGTTTCTTGGTGACATTCCTCAGATTCTTTGGTGGCATTTATCTTTGGCCTAGGGAAAGCCTAGACACTTGCTTGCTTGTGTATCCTCAAACTTTGGGAATGTAACTAACTGGGGTTTTAAAAAATTTCAAAATACCACCCTACTTCTCCATGACTTTCCCTTTTTTGTCTTCTGAAGTCCTATCATTTACTGCTTCAGCACTCTCTGAAACTATCAAGCATAATTTTCTTTTAAATCAACTTACCTTTTTAATTTTTCTTAGTGGAGACTTTGGTATGGTGATGATCATGCAATGTTATAGAATACCTCAAAGTATTTGTTTATTTATATATGATACTATTTTGAAAATTTGAAAGACAATGCCTTCCTTGTATGAAGGTAGAATGTTTGTAACTATTGGTTTAGGACATGAATGAAGATAAACCTAGGAGATGGTGCATTTAGCCAGGTTCTTAGATTGTATTTCAGATAAACTTGGAAAGATTTATGATTAAAACATTTTATCTAAGCATAGAAACAATTAACTAGACTGGCATAATAAGTAAGATTATTTAAACCCATGGAGGAAAAATAAACCTGAGGAAATACCACTAGGATCATTAGAATATAGCAATGTCAATACTGTGCTGTAATAATGTAGTATAATTTTTCAAATTATGATCACTGGGGGAAACTGAGAAAAGGGTAAACAGTATTTCTCTACATTATTTCTCTTATATGTGAAAATGTAATGCTTAACTTAATAAAATCAGTTTCTTACTGAAATATCAGATGTCAATTAACATAGTGAATGCTAGTAGAATGAGACTTTAGTGTGAATTAAAGAAATGATAGGTTTTAAGATGCTACTGAACAAATGTTTGTTCCTCTCCAAAATTTTTTATGTTAAGCAGTAGCAGACAAGGTGATGGTATTTGGAGGTGGGTCCCTTGAGTGGGATTGATGCCCTTCTAAAAGAAGACCTAAAATTCTCTCACGACCTTCTGTCATTTGAAGTTAGAGACAGAAAGATGGCCTTTACCAGAGAATACACTTGATGCTGGACTTTCTACCCTTTAGAATGTGATAGACATTCATCATTTAGAAGCCACTTGACATTTGGTACTCTGTTGTAGCACCCTAGGAAAACTAAGACAGCCTATACAAATTGCTTCTTCTCATCTTGTCTGTATTATCATGCTTGGGCTGTTGAAGTGACTCTTCCTTGAAATCTATTATTGCAATGTCTCTTTGCACATGACTTTAAAATCACTTTATCTAAACACATCTTAATATCCTTCCTATATCAAATTATTCCTCATGTGTAAACAATTAAATGTAAAAATAATTAATAATTTACTTTGATTTATGTGGTTTGAGGTGTGTGTGTAAAATGAGTGTGGTGTGTGTGAATGAGTGGTGTGTGTGTTTGAATTTAAGTGTAATACAAGCATTCAGGTTCCCAGAGACACCAGAAGATGGCACCAGGTCCCTGTAAGACACCTCACTAGGTGGTAGAAACAGAACCAGGGTCCTCTGTAAGTAAGTGCTCTTAACTTCTGAGCCACATGTCCAGCTCTGAAATCAACAACTTCGATCTAGTTTTCAGGGTTCCCATCTTTTTAGACTATTTCCTTAATATCCCCTCTGAATTCTTTGTTTCTGATAAGGAAATCAATGTTGTAGTGCTAATGTAGCCCTACAGTTTCTTTCCTCCTGCAAGCTTTTTACATAGATGCACCAAGATTTATTCTTCAAGTTTGCCTTTATCTCCTTTATCTACCAGCGGCTTATGTCCAGTGTCTTGTCCTGGTGTTTGTTCACCCAAAAATGAGCACAATCATAATTAATTTCAGAACTTTACAAAGGATGAAATAGCATGTTTTAAACTCTTAGTATAGTACCTGGTACATAATACATCAATTATTCCTTCCTACCTTTTTATGATAGCCAGAAAAATTAGTGGTCTTTCCCTCCTCACTGTGGTCATTCTTCCTAAGTATATTTTATAGCCATGTCTCCAGTAAACTCTCCAAATCACTTTTATTTTAGTCAATAATCTACTTATAAGAAAAAGCTTCTTAGAAAATAAACTGACTTTCCTTAAAGTACTCCAGTGTCATTACCCTCTGAGGTAAAAATTTGTAAGACTCAACCCCACTCCCACCCATTCAACCCATAGAGCAAAATAATGCAAACAGCTCAATGAATTAGAATCTGACTTAAGGAATCACATAGTGGTAGATATTTCCAAATCTCCAAAGTAGGTTGTTATTTCCATAGGAATAGCAAAGCACCACGTTGGCCTCCTTTCTCTGTCACACATCTACTCAGGTGGCTTTAGGATAATTTCAAGAGATAAAAAGAAGATATGACCTATATAAATCTCAGCAACAGTTCAAATATGAATGGTGTCTGGATGAATGAGGAAACTTAGGTCTCCTAGAGGAAAATCTATATATCTAGATGTAGTGATATATTACATATTTAATAAAACCTGAATATTGGGGAGATAGTACACAATCAAATTCTAAACAGACAACTCAAAAATTTCTTAATCCTTAAGTACAAAGACAAACATCTAAGATTCCATAACACACACCTCTAATCCCAACACAGGGAAAGTTGGAGTAATGACCCAAACCCTTAATCCCATAACTCCAAAGACAAACTCCTTTTGTTTCTATGAGTTCAAGACTAGCTACAAAATAAAATAATACACACCTTTAATCCTAGCCTACATAAAATACAGCTAACAAAAAAAGTCCCTTAAAAACACAACAAAGACAAAAACAACAAACAAAACAACCAAAAACAAAACTAAAAATTTTGCAAGACAGCTAGGTAAAAATTAACTATAATACTTTCTCTAATATTTCAGCCTTCCCCCAATATTTCACTCAAAGTCTTCTTTTCTTACAATCCAAATTCATACAACTATATCTAGACAAGTAAAATAACATTCAATTGTCCTTTTACTAGACCAGGACAAAAGACTGACATTTCACCTATCTTCCTCCGCAAGCCATTAGCTCACATGCCTTCCTGGGATTAACAGAAGAAGCATATGGGCACTTTCCCAACCTTAACACACTGTTAAGATAGGGGGCAAACAGGAGTGAGGAGAGCCAGGAAGAACAAAGATAAATTCAGAGGGGTTAAGCTACAGAAAATGCCATTTACAAAGCCCTTTCACTACAGGGCTGAGAGGTGGATGATGCTTCTGGGAGAGGCATTTGTAGGAAACTGTTTTTTACAAACAGTTCAAAGACCTGACTTTTGCTGGTGGCCTTATTTTCTGCCAACTCTGTGTCCTGTGGATTTTGCTTCTTCTCAGTCTCAGTGTCAAAAGGCAAGGTCAAATCACCACAAGGTCTTTCAGCAATGACACTACTGCCTCAGATTTTTATTCCTTAGTTGTATGAAGGATTTATAAGAGAAACATATGAAGAATTTTTAATTATGCATAATCTTTGTTAAAATGTCCTTAGTTTGAAAGTTAAAGTGAAAATAGACTAAAGCTAAATCTTGATATGTAATAAAGATGGGCTAGGGAAGACAATAAAGGAATAAATGAGGAGAGTGAGTCTAGGAAAGTGTGCTCCTCCCTCCAAGTGTGGTAGGACTTTCCTGACAGAAGCAAAGGGCACAGACATTCTGCTTGTTTGAGGAAGATTGACTTTGATGCTGAAGTACTACAGTGTGACTGAGAAATAGCCCTGAGTCTGGTGAGCCCTAAAAGCAACCCTACTTACGATCAAGGAGAAAATAGTTGACTCTCTCTTCCTATAAGGCACAGAGAAAAATTGTTAGCTACTTTTCTCATCAAAGAGATCAAGTATCTGACAGAAGGAAATTAAGTGATGACAGGACTATGTTGACTAATGGCTTAAAGGACATGATCAGTCATGACCAAAAATACAGGTGTTTGAATTCACTGCATCTACTGAGGGAGATCCCACACAGTTTATTGTACCCCAGTGGATTGTGAAACAAGGAGATGGGGCTAGGTCTCAGGGCAGGCTATGACCCTTAAGATTCTTCTGCCAGCAGCCTCCTTTCTCTAGCTATGCTCCATCTCTTAAAGGTTCTACAGTCTCCCAAAAATGCACCATCAGTGGGAACCAAGTATGCAGACATGGGGCCTGTAAGGATGTTTCACATTCAAGCCTAACACTGACTTTAAAGACTGCTATCAGATTAGTCACATTGTGAATTTATTTTCCACATCCCAGCATTTGGGAATGGAAGATGAGTCATTATTTCTGATCTCTTTATGATTTAGTGTGCTGCTTACTTAAAATTAACAAGTTCCTCATCCTTTCAAAGGACTTGTTTTTGTCATCAGATTTTCTTCCAAATATCTTGGTAAGAGCTATGGGGGAAAGATTATTGAAAGGAACAGTGGATGGCAGTGTTGGTTTGCAGCTCTAAAATCAAGCAATGCAAAGTGCAATTTCTTAAAGAAAGTAGCACAGACTTGACCTTCTGAAAGAGCCATGCATATATGGGTCTAAACTCATGAAGAGCACATGTCTTTAGGCTCAAATCATGATGAGAGAACTATACTAGATGATTTGTGAGGCCCAGTTTTAAAACATAGAAGGAAAAAATGACCTAGAAAAAAATACGTTTCCTTATAATTCAGTTTTATATGCTGTCATCATAGTCTTTATAGTAGCTAAATGGTAGTTAGTTAGCCCACAAGACTAACAAGTCAATAGATACCAAGCATCACAAAGGTGTCTGTGTCTTTATAGCATGTGGAGTGGGGGAGGGAGGAATTAAAAGAGAGAGAGACCTAACAAGAGAGAATGGAAACAGTTTATCCACGCAACAGCTTATTAATTTAATGTAATAATGAATAAACATCCAAATACTTGGTTTCCTGGAGATTGGGATTATGATATTTTAGGTCTCTTTCCCATATCTTCTAATGTTTATGCCTTCTACTTTACCATTGTATACTGAATTGAATGCTGACTCATTCATACATGTGTAAAAAATTAAAAGTATTCAAGCATTGTGAATTATAAGGAACCAGGTACACTGACTTCTCCATGAAACAGAAAATAGGCATGGAAAATAGGCAATATAATGATAACTAAATTGCTTGTTCATATGTGTCTAGAGGAGTGAAAACAATATATTTTTTTCTCAACTCACTAACCTTTGCAGTATGTCATACTTCTCTGTCCTTCAAACATATATGAATATATTTCTAGGGTGTCTATGCCTATTATCCCAGGGTACCCAGGTTCAAATCCCAAAGCCCACATGGTGGCTCACAACCATCACTAAGTCTAGCCCCATGGAATACAATGATCTCTCCTAAACTCTGTGGGTACCAGGTATGTACATGGTCCACATACATTCAGGCAGACAAAACATTCCCATATATAAAATAAAATAAATTCATTTTAAAATTTAAAATTCTGTTTCTTAGGCATATTTTAAATCTTTCAAGCATTTTCTATTCTTAAAATAATTATTTATCTGCAATTATTTTATGTTCAAACCATGTTCTTTCTACCATATATAAAGATACTCAAGTATCCATTTCAGGTCAGGTATATAACTGAGGGGACTTGGAGAAGAAATAGCAGAAGGTATTTCTTATTCTTCTTTTTCTACTTTAACTTTATTAGGGGGTTAGAGGGTGTTGAAGATATGCTCTGGGGTGCAAATTCTACTCTGATACAGATTCTCCATCAAAAATTTAAGGCTTAATTCTACAGCCATGACTCATGTACTTATATGTACATTTCTGCCTGAATTAACACCTTTGTGTGTAAAGGCAAGAAGGCTTACCTCAATGTCTTCCAGAGTTTCTAGTGATTTCCTTCATTAAAATAACATTCAAATTCTTTTTCAATCCTTTGTCCCACCCTCCTTGCCTCCAAAATGCCAACTGACACAGGAAGAAGTATAATCCTTTGTTGATGTCCAATAAAAAATACATTCTGTTAATCTTTCTGTGTTTTACACTCTCATCTCTTTCTTTGCAACTACTTGTGTTCTTCTCTGATAAATGTGAATCAAATGAACAAGTCAGCAACCTAGCCAAATGATTAATTGAGAAAAAAGAAGCCAATATGCCTTTCCAGAAGCATCCTTGATTTTTTAGACCTCCTTTCACAGGCATTACTTTGAATAGACTACGTCACTAGACATGATGGCAGGATAAAGATTAAAGTAAAATGTATGAACCAATGCTATAGCAATGAAGACAGTAATGTGATATAGAAAGAATGAGAGGAAAACATAGACCAAGGACACTGACAATGTTTCTACCAGCAAAGACTTCTCTAGTAATGGCATCATGATCTAAGAAGAGCGTGAGGATACAGAATTGATAAGATGTGAAAGACACACATCTAGTTTGGTGCATAAAGTAGTTAGTATATAGGCAGAAATAGATCATATCAAATGCTAACTAGACTTGAAAAATAAATTAGGATTACAATAGAAGTTGGAAGAGATTCCAAACCTGAACGAGAAATGCAGGCTTTGACTACAAATACAAAATTGTAAAGTAAACAAAATGTTTATCTCGCAAAGATTTTTCTCAAGTTGTCCATGAACAAAATGCAGCTCAAAGAGAACTGGGAAATAAGATTCAAATCTAAAAGAAGGCATTTAAAATGTGCAGGGATCAAGAAGTAGAAGGAGGTTTTAAAATCTACTTCCTACTTAGCAGACTAAAAATGATAAAATGTAAAGGTTCAAATGCACTAAAAAAATAAAGAAGAAACCATTTACAAGATCTTATACTAAGTCTTTTTAAATGTACTCAAAAGAGACAGCAAACACAAGAATAGAAAATCAGAAGACAATAACACAGCTCATAAAAAATTGATGAAAATAAATGCAAGCAAGAAAATGCTTGAGACAGTACACAACTCACAAATCACTAGCAGCTGAAAAATTTTAATTACCATGGTGTCCTCAAAATTGAATACAGTTTCTTCATGGAGTGGATTAGGATGTAAACATCAGGCAGTGTGTAATTTTTAAATCAAAAATGTCACAAATTCATTTTAAAATTTTAATAGTAATAATTTAATAACAATTTAAACTTATTTAATGTTTCAAGTTAGCATGCAAAGCAGTGTACTCGTTATGACATTTTCATACCTATGTGTCATTCTGTTTTGTTCTCACTCACTTCCTACCCCCATCTACCTGGCTCCCTTCTTGTGGATCTTCTACAATTTTCACATGTACTTCATTCATCTATTTTTCACTTTCCATAAGAAAGATTATCCTCTCCTTTCAAGGTCTCCCTTCTACTCTATTACCTACACACACATACAAGGAGAAAAAGACAGAGACACACAGAGAGAAATATGCACATAGAATGTTTGTGTTTCAATTTTTAGTTTTATTGGGGTAGATCTTCTCCTTTTTTTGTTTAATTTGGTAAAGAATTTGCCATTCGTGTTTAATCCTTAAAAACAAATTTAAAAAAAAAGAAAGAAAATAGTTTTTGATAATTCTAGAGGAGATCATGATGTGAAAAGAAAAATAGAAACTAGGGATTAAGAACTAGGATCAGTACATATTCTCTCTACAAGCCACCATATTTAAGATACCAAGAAGGCAAAATACTCAAAACTTTCAAAAGTAGCTGAATCTCATGATTTTTTGAAAATCTGTCTGATGAATAATTCAATTGTGCAATGTAAATAGCTGGAAGAAGCCATGTTGTGTCATAAATATCTCATTACAAAATGCTAGAAAACTAGAGAATTACTGACAGTTCAGAGTTAGTACACATAAGTGGCCAAAAGTACAATTTATAGAAGATAATAATTGCTTAAGAAGATGGAGTTGATTCTGATAATTAAATTTGGTCATTTTACCTTATCATATGTTTGCCTTCCCTCAAATGGTTGACTGCCGTTAGGATATGAATTCAGATGTCATTTATAGCCTAGCTGTTGTACTAAACCATTCCTACTTACTCTCTAGTTCAACTCTACTCAGAGTTAGTAATTTTTATTTTGAGTTCTTTCTAGGTGCTTTATTCTCTTATGTGTACTCTGATTCTATTGGAAATATATTAAAATAGCAAGGTTCAAGGCACAATAAAGTAACAAAGTCTGCATCAATACACGTATAATGGAATAATTACCATAATCTCTTGGCCACCAATCACAGAAACACATTTCACAGCATGTTTGAGGAGCATGGTTTGTGTTAACATTTGTAATATTTGTGTTATTTTTACTTTTGTGAATATTTTTAGTGAGGTATTGCATCATTGCTCAAATTAAAAGTGTCAGTGTTCTTGACTTCCTTATGGTTAGGAAACCCACAGTCTCAAGAGGAAAATAAATGATAGACTAGATGTCAAACTCAAGGAGTGCCACAGAGTACCTCAGAGGCAAAACAAACTATAAATTGTTGAAGAAGACACATATGATAAGGGCAAGAAAATGATGGATTTCTCAAGTGCTTTGATCCTTAGGATAGTTAATCATCCTTGTCAACTTTTCCAGACTTAGAATCAACTAGGAAAATCACTTCTGGGCATGTTTGGGAGGGTGTTTCTAGAGATGCCCACTGAGGGTCCAGGATGAAGACATACACTGAAGAAAAATAGGAAGAGTAGGAGGCCAGCCACACTCCTCTTTTTCTGCTAACTCATCTGCTCAGTGCTCAAACTGACTCCTGATTCCATCCATGTCTTTCCTTCCATGGTGAATTATATCTACTTATACCATGAGCAAAAGTAAATATTCTCTTCTATTTTGCTATAGAAATGAGAAACTAGAACAACCTGATAGCAGCTTCTTCTTCTTCTTCTTCTTCTTCTTCTTCTTCTTCTTCTTCTTCTTCTTCTTCTTCTTCTTCCTCCCATGATTAAAATATTTCAGTGTTCATACTGTTTGAAAACCATGAATCTATACTCATGTTTACTAATTGGTATCACAGGTTCCAAATACATGGATCAGTTCTATCACATGTGTATTAGTTGCAAAATGTTCTTCCTGTTACAGCTTATTAGTTTAGACACTTGAAAGGAAATTGAAACCCTGGTAGACTAGGTGAACAGACTACATGTAACTAGGTCAACAGATGCAGGGGTAGCTGATTGCCAAGGGTCATGGGAAGATACAGCAGACAACAACCAGCATTTTATAGGCTGTCTACCAGATAATAACTCTGTTTGGGGAACACCACTAGGCAAAGTTCATGGAGGAGTCCCACTAAAAAAGGAAAAAGAAATCCATGTAGTGTCCCACTAGGCAAAGTCCCTGGGAAAGACTGTGAGTGGTCCCTGGGTGATATCTGTTGATACTGGTTGTTTTCTATGTCTTTAAGTTTCTCAGAAGACACTGCTGCGCGTCCTTATTAAGAACAGCTGTGGGGTTTTTCCACAGCACTTTGGTGGAAATGCTTTACAGCTTTGGGCACACTTATAGTTGTGGATAGTGGAGTCTGTTGTATGGAAATAATACCAGGAAAATAATAGTATTTCCAGTCTCAAAGACCATTAATTTTGGACTTTGGAACAAATTCAGAAAGACTAAACTGCTTTGCAGAATATACACAAAGACTAATTCCCAGATGTTGTTTATTGCTAAATCAAGGCCAGGCTGTTTTGAGACATAACCCCTTACAATAGTTGATATTTTGCACATACCTGACCACTCAGAGTTCAATCAGAACATAACAGTTATTGTTATGTTCTGAATTTCAGTGTCATTCTCTGTCTGAGAAAAGTAACATGCAAGGTCAAGCATTTACACTGGCCAGTTCTGAGATCTTACTAGCATGAGAAAAAACTGTATGGCTTCATATGTTATGAGAATGGGCTGGGTCCTGAAATATAGCATATAATTGTCCAAAGTTTGGCTAAGAAAAGAGGAGCAGCAGCAATGTAGGGGGAAAGAGAGAAGGAGGAGTGAGTATGCATGAATTAGAGTGTGTAAGAGCAGTGACAATGTAGAGAAAAGGCAACGCAGAATGTGGGTGTTTGTGCTGAAGAGAAATGAAGAAGAAAAAGAAGCCTTAGGAGAGAGTCAGCAATATGTGAGAGAATGAATGTATGAGAGAGTGATTGAGCAAAGAGTGAGTGAATGCTGTGGAAGAAGCTTATGTGGGAGAGAAAGATAAAGCTATGTGAAAGAGTTATTGCTACATATAGAAACTAGGCAAAGCAGTGTACAAGAATGTGTAAGAACAATGTAAAATGCTATATGAGGAGAGAGTTATGTGTGTGAGATTAATAGCTATGACTCTATGGAGATTTGTAACCGTGTGGGGGAAAGAAAGATGAAACTGTATAAAAGAAGATATAGAAGAGAATGTACATAAAAAAGATGTTAAGATGTCAAAATAAGTGTAACTGTGTATGGAGATGTATGACAGTATGTATGTAAAGTAAGATATGTAGTTGTGTTATAGAATGCAGCAATGTGGAGATGTGTAGCTTAATGGAGACAGAAAGAGTCAGAGATCATTTTTAAGAAATAAAGAGGAAGTTACCATTAGAAGGCAGGTATGTTTTCTTACTTTATCAGTCAGTTAGATAGTTATTCAGAATTATCCTAGATAAAAAAAAAAAAAAACAAAAAAAACTATCCTATCCTTTTGCTACTCTGAGACATTACTCTTATGGCTCTGAATTAGAGCATAGGGCTGGCCTCTCATAGTTTGTATTACCTGATGATTTTTTTTACTATGAGTGAATATAAAACGTTTCCAGATAATATTGTCATTGGAACTGATAGACCAAGTAAACGAGATTGTTCTTATAAACAACAAATGGACACTGTTAAAGCTTATGGTAGCCTAGATGGAGCCAAAAGACAACAAAAAATAAATTTACACTCTGTTTGAGATAGAACACCTATCTCTTGTGAAAGGGAGCATTTCTAGGTTTAATTTAAAATGAGAATAACAAACACTCTTGATCAAGCAATAATACAATATTACAAATGTTAGTATAGCTTGAAAGAGAGTTTAGCCAGCCGAGAGTAACAACAGAAGTTGAACAGAAAGTGAATGATTAATTGAAGTTTGAGTAGAGCAATATTTGAGCTATATGAAATGAAGAATTTCAAAACAGATTTTTTCTGAAAACAAGAAAAATCACCTTTCTATTATAATCTATGGCCCCTATAAAATATAGTGCAAACTTGTTAGGTAAGATGTGCCCCTGATACAATAGTGGTACAACTGTTATAGCAATGTCCAACAACTCTTGAATTGGTTTGAGGTCTACTACACAAATGGGAATCCACAACTATAAATCCAGCCAAAGTCCCAAAGAATGGGGAAGTCATCAGACCTGAAGTATAACTCATTACAGTTTTTAGCTTAGTTGACAGAATATCAAGCTATAGTATAAATATGTTTTTTTCCCCCAAACTCTCATAATTAATCAGAGACGCTTCTCTTTGTGGGGCTCAGCAGTAAAGGTAGGGACTCATGGCTTAAAAGCAAGTATAGTTGTATTTTCAGCTTTAAATGAAAATTTTTATCAGCTCTCTAAGTCTCAGGGAACATTTCTGAAAATAAAGCAGAAAAGAATGTGAGAGCTGGAAGAAAAGGGACATTGAAATAATATCTTTAAAAGAGTAACATAGTCATTATAAACATGATCTCATAGAAGCTGTAGTTACCAGGACTAGACCTGAACATTACAGAGCCTGGAATAGGATTAAGTGGACAGTCCAAACCCAGAGCCACATAATGGTCCTGGTTAAAAGCAGTGAGTTACAAAACAAAACAGAAAGACATAAATGTTAAAAGAGGGTCTGTGGGGAGGAGGGAGGGATGACTGTGGAGAAGAGAAATAAGAGAAGGGGTAAGAGTAGATAAAATGTACTTTCTATGTGTGAAATGGTCAAAAGTAAATTTAACCAATAAAAAAATTAAAGGAAAAAGAAAAATAACATTCAATACAAGTGGGAACCCCTTTAATTACCTCCTTGAATCTGGATTAGGTCAGGCTTCTTTTCTATTTGTCTATGTAGACGAAATGCCAGAGGATGTTTCTAATACAATGCTTTGAATCAAAATTTTTAGTATATTTTTTATTGATTCTGAAAAAAACTTTCTGTTCTAATCCTTTATCTTTTAAGACCTCATGGACATGCATTATGTTCTATTTTTCAACAAAAAATGAACGAAATAATGGCATTTACAAGTGGTTAAGTTTTGATTTGGAATGTTATTGAATTGCAACTTCATATTCATTGAACAGGAACTCAAATACAAGTGGATCAAAGACCTTAACATAAACCCAGCCATACTGAACTTGATAGAAAAAAAAGGAGGAAATACCCTACAACCCATTGGCACAGGTGACCACTTCCTAAATATAACACCAATAGCACAGACACTAAGAACAATGTTTTTAATGTTATTAAAAAATCTTATGTGGAGTCTGGAGAGATGGTTCAGTTAAGAGCACTGGCTGCTCTTCCAGAGGTCATGAGTTGAATTCCCTGTGCCCACATTACAGGTAACAACTGTCTGTAGTACAGGTTCCAGGGTATCCAACACCTTTATACAGACATTTATGCAGGCAAAACAGCATTGCATATAAAAAAAAACTAAATAAATAATTAAAAAACTTATCTCTTCAAGCTCTGGGAGACTGTAAGAAAACAGAGGCACCAAGAAAATTTAGGAGAAACACCCATCTCTCTCTGATTGCTGGAGAAGGGATGGTACCTTAGGTGAATAACCAGAATGTCCAGCCTCAAAGACTAGGAAGGAATGTCTTCAAAGATCTTACAGCCCAAATCACATCAATGGCTGTATAAGTTTGTTCACAGAGATGCCAAATGGGACCTCCTAAAACTGAGAATCTTCTGTAAAGCCAAGAACACAATCAATAAGACAAAATGACAGCCTACAGAATGGGAAAAGATTTTCACCAACCATACAAGTAACAGAGGACTGATCTCTAAAATATATAGAGAACTCAAGAAACTAGAGCCCAAAACTTTGAATAACCCAATCAAAAAATGGGGCTCAGAACTAAAAAGGGTATTCTCAGCAAAAGAACTACAAATGGCTGAAAGGCACAGGAAAAAGTGTTCAACATCTTTAGCCATTAGAGAAATGCAAATCAAAACAACTTTGAGATACCACCTTACACCCACCCGTCAGATTGGCTAAGATAAAAGACACAGATGACAGCCTATGCTGGAGAGGTTGTGGAGCAAGGGGAACACTCCTCCATTGTTGATGGGAGTATAAGCTTGTTCTGCCACTCTGGAATGCAGTAAGGCAGTTTCTCAGGAAACTGTGAATCAATCTCACCAAAGATCCAGCAATAACACTACTGGGCATATACCTAAAGATGCACATTTGCACTCCAAAGGCATTAGCCCAACTATGTTCATAGCAGCATTATTTGTAATAGCAAGAACCTGGAAACAACCTAAATGCCCATTAACTGAAGAATGGATTAACAAACTGTGGTACATCTACACAATGGAATACTACTCAGCAGTAAGAAAAAAATGATATCCTAAAATTTGTAGGCAAATGGGTGTATTTGGAGAATATGCCACTGAGCAAGGTATCACAAACCCACAAAGATAAGCAGTATGTACTAACTCATTAGTGGATTTTAAACAAAAATCAAAGCATTCCCAAGCTACAAACCACAACTACTGAACAGCATGGGATCTGAAGCACCTTGGACCAGCCTCTTAGGGCCCATTCCCTCCAAAGGAATACCTGACCCAGTCTTGATGTTGGGATGAGGAAAGCAGATCTGCCTGGAGTGAATGTTGAACTAAGCCACCTTGGGGCGATGGGACCTCCTGCCCTTGCCAGGGAGGAGAAAAGGAGATGGGGAGAAGAAAGAGTGACTAAGGGGCGGGAAGGGGAAGGGAATTTGAACAAGGGGATACAAGGACAAAAAAATGAGACTTTATACATAATAAAAAAAATTAGCTATTTGACTCTTGCTAGCTTGAACACAACAACAGTGAAGTAATATTGTGCTCAGTTGAAATTACAAACCCTCTCCTAATGAACGGCATGGAACACTTTACCTTCATGTACTGAAGTTTCATACAATTTGTAATAAAATTTTAAATTTATCTCAGATACTTACTCAAAAGGAGTCTTTGTACAGTTGTGAATTACATATGATTGTATTAAACACATTTATATTCTCTATCAGGATTATAAGTTAGTGTTATACAATAAAAATTTATAAATGCTTTCTGCATTCAGTAAGTTACAATATTGCCAATACATTATTTAGGAAATAACCAAGTTATTTCCTTAAATATAAGACAACTATGTATCCCATTTATTTTTTTAAAAAAATATACAGTTTCCCAGGGACACACAAAACAGGAAGCTTTTTCCTTTGTAATAGATTTCAGATTTCTGGATATTAAATTGAAAAGCATGACAATTTCTACATTTGTCCTTTAATCTAATGCCTGTATTGGACTATAAGTATGGTAGATTTCTCAGACATGAGCATGGAGGGCTTACCTCAACTATTCCAGGGAGGTCCAGGGATTGTGATGGGGTTAACACTCCTAAGAACAATTTAAGCCCCAGAATGAAGGATGGGGTCTTTTAGCCGACCAACTACTGATTGATATTAACCATCTATTCACATTGCTGCCAGGGAAACTGTGTGAGAACCACTGCCCACATCATCTAGTTGACTATTCTGAATCACAAACACTTGATCATTTCAGGCAAAGACAGGGCCTGCTTGTCATAAACACTTTTATAAAGCTGAACACAATGACACTTGGTGCTTCCTTCTTAAAATGAAATATTTCTGTAATCTTGGGGGCTTCTAATCTGTTTACCAGCTGTATTGATGACCTGGATTTATTCAACTGTTATCACCAAACTGACCTATATTATAATGACAGATAATGTTACAATGAACAAACGTATCATCTTTCTTTGGCTTTGCTTTCCTACAAAAAAAGAAATTAATGTTCAAAGATTCCCCTTTTCACTTCTCTTTAAATGTAAATATGTCAGAGATGTATTAAAATCTCATTCGACATAGACTACTATTTTTAAAACAAAGTTGTCATTTGACTCCTGGTGAATTGCTCATAAATTCGAGGCTGAATAAAGAGATCAGATTACATTATGCATTTTGGTATCTATAACTTTCGGCAATGAATTAAAACTGGCTGATGGTGTCTCCAGCACATGTCATTTTCTGTTGATTCATGTACTGCAATATAACCTTCAAAATTCCCTTATGCCAACAAACACTCAGATATGCTGAGTGCAGGAGGAGATTAAAGTGGCTATAAGATTGAAAACAGTATGAAGGCATCAGATAATGCAGTAGAGGTATAATGAAAGTGTAAACAAAGCCAGTAAATGGAGAAATTACTGTTCATATAACCCGCTGCTGAATTCAATGGAGAGTTTAACTCCCTGCCAAATATATATTAATACTGAACAAATTGGTAAGATCAATACACCCAGCCTGTTTCATTCTTATTAAAGTATTTTTCTCTTTGAGACTGAGCATAAGTAAGGCATTGCCATTCTCCTTTGGAAAATGTAATATTTCCCCAATAGGGATTGAGCACTCAGGTGCACTCAAACTCCCAGCTCTGATAAACTCCAAGCAAATGATTTTCCTCCACTCTTTAAAATTGAAGTTATGCACAGAAATAACCTTTCATATTTTCCTGCACGGTAGCTTTTTGATTCAGCATTGTGAAAGCCAATCCATCCTTTAAAGGCTCTTTAAGCTAGGGTAGGGAGGGGGCATTATTACTGTGCTAGGAAGGTCTATTGTTTCAGTACTAGCTAGGTCTATGGATGAATGCTTTCAACAGAAGTTAAAAGAGATAATGAGTCTTTAATGATACAAAATCAGAGCCTTGTGTGCCTAGTGATGCCTGACACAAGCTCCAGCTTGCAGCTAGCCTGGAAAGCTCATCCTCTCTGTTTTATAGGTCCCAAATACCAGCAAAGTGCCTTCCTGGAAAATGCATAGCCTTTAAGACAGGACCAAACCTATCTGTCTATTAAGCTAAACTGTTCTCTGATGCAAACCTAGATAGGATGGTAAGATTATACTGCTTCCCTCCAGTACATGGCTCTGGAAGCTGAAGGTGAATGCATTTCCACCTTCAAAGCAGTAGTTCCTATTTCATTCCAGACTTTTTCAAGATCAATTTTCTTTTGTGTATATTTCTTTCTCTTCCTCTCCACAAAAATATAAACAGGAAATGCCAAGGTCATTTCTCTTAGCATGTCCTCTGCTATACAGTTGGATTGCATGCATCCATGGTAGGAGATTGCTGTTCACTAAGTATTAGGAATCCAGTTTGAATCTCAGCTGTATGAATGTGTAGAGCCAGAAACTTCTGGAAAGCAGGGGGTAAGGAAGTCCCCCTCTGTGAACACAAGCCAGGCTCCTTGATGCTAAATCAGATTTGCTTCTGGGAGGATTGGCATGTCTGATATGATTAGGAAGCTTCAGCTGTGCTGATTATAAATTAAAATTAAGAAAAACAGATTGATCTGGAAAATAGGAAACATAAGGCCAAATTTCTGTGTTCTACCCTCTGCAAGGAGGCTTTAGAAGTAACAGAAAAGAGATATCTTTACAAAAAAAATCCAAACTAAGTTCTTGTGTAAATGTTTTTATGCAATCATCATTGTAGTCAGTAGCAAGATCAGTTACACAAGAGGAGAGAAGAAAAATCACACAATTGGATTTGTTGTGTATTGTGCACATACTATATAAGCACCCGACACACACACACACACACACACACACCTAAGAGTGAGTGAATTGGGATCTATGTAAAGGGATTACAGGTGCAAAGAGCTGACATGACCTGTTACCAATCTGTTGCTGTTAAAAGAAAACTTGCTTTTCTTCCTTCCTCATCCATTCTCTCTTGTTCTTCTTTCCACTGTTAATGTATTTTTCTTTTGAACACAGGACTGCTGATGAAAAAATAACCATTAAAAATGCAATTGATGGGGGAGGACTGTAAGAAACTTTTAAAAGAGATAGGAAGTGGGGAGCAGAGAGAGTGAAGATCAAACACAATGTATATTTCTAGTCCAAACTAATTTGATTTGCTTTCTTTCACAAACTATCTCTAATCAAGTATTATTAAGATTCAAAGAAGCAATGGTTGTTAATGTGTACAAATATTTTTTAAGTGATTGACTTCATGATGGTGAGGTTTCTAATTCTTTACCTGAATTTAGCAAAACATAGGACATGCAATGGGTGACTATTTACTTAGTAAATCCCTTCTCATTGCCAAAACTTCAGTTTTCTTCTTCACAGAAAGTATTGAACAGAACTGTTTTAAATATATTCACTTCCCAGCTTACAATCTTCCTCTAAGTATTAAAAAAATATTTTGTGACTATACAAAAACTCAAGGTGTTGGATGGTGAATGATAAAGATCTCATGAAATAACTTTTCTGTCAATGAGTAGAGCAAATGTGATTTGGCTAGCTTCATTGAGTAAAATGTCAGAGATTGCCCCCCATTCAAAATACAGACAGTTCTGGTTTGGTGATTTGAGGTTTGTTTTCCTTTTCCTTTCAGAAAATATCTTCTACTTCTATAAAACACAAATGAAACTAAATGAAACAAATTACTTAACACTAGTCAGCATTTCTTAATCTCAAATGCCCTACTTTGCAAAAGCCTAATGATGGACAGGAATGGAGGATTGTTTTCCAAACCAGGTAGCAGTGAAAACTGCTACTGTCAGGATGCCACAGTTAGGGTGCAGCATTTCAGAAACAGAGTCTCAGTTTTGGAGATAATTTAAGATCTTCACCGAGAACCCGCAAGGTTCATAAATCCAATGTTTATTGGTGTGTCATTCACTTTGCCATGTGTGAAAGATGTACTAGGAAGGAAGGCTATCACAACTTCTTACCGTACATTCCAATGTCAAAGACATTAAAATACTAGGTATACAAAATTGAATACAAGAAAAATATCGGGGTAGTGCCTGATCCCAGACTCTTCTTAGCAAACAGGACTAGAGTTTGGCTATGAGGGGGTCCTCCAGTCATACCTAAAAAAGGGGAACTAGCACGGCCCGCCCTGCCTCAAACTGCATCAGCAGAGAAGGACTGAGGACTTAAAATTCTGACCCCTGTCCAGAGCAGAGTCAGAGATAGATCAGACCACTTGCTCAGAGGAGACAGGAGACACACAAAACCTCTTGCCACAACTGACTAGTAGCGGCCTAATTGTGAACCACTGAAGCCATGGTCAGATGCCAGTGCAAAACTGTATATAATAATATAAAGAACAACAAGGCAACACAAGAAGAAACTGGTGGTTCTACAACTATACCACCTGAACAAAGCAATGAAGAGAAAGCAGAAGAAAACAACACAAAACACACCTTTATAAAGATTATTGAAGCCTTCAAAGAAGATATAAAAAAATCCCTTAAAGAAATAGAAGAAAATACAAACAAAAAATTGGAAGAGATGAACAAATCCTTGAAAAAAAAACAACCAAGAAAAGGTAAACCAAAAAAATGAAAGAAGCATTCCAGGAACTAAAAACTAAAATAGAAGCAATAAAAAAGGCACAAAATGAAGCAAAGATGGAAATAGAAAACCTGAAGAAAAGAGCTGGAACTACAGATACAAGCATAACCAACAATAACCAAAAGATGCAAGAGAGAATCTCTAGAAGGGAAGACGTAGCAAAAATAAATACATCAGCCAAAGAAAACACCGAAACCAAAAAAGCCATAATATAAAATGTTCAGAAATTCTGGGACCATGAAAAGACTTAATTTGAGAATAATAGGAATACAAGGAGAAGAATACCAGCTCAAAGGCACAGATAATGTATTCAAAAAAACCATACAAGAAAACTTTCCCAACCTAAAGGAAATGCCTATAAGGATACAAGAAGCTTACAGAACACCAAAGACATATGACCCAAAAAAACAGTCAGTGCACCACATAATAATCAAGCCACAAAATATACAGAACAAAGAAAAAATTTTTAGAGCTACAAAAGAAAAGGGCCAACCTACTTATAAAGGCAGACACATCAGAATAACAACTGACTATTCAATGAAAATGATGTAAGATAGAAGGGCTTGGTCAGAAGTTATGCAGTCACTCAAAGGGCATGTCTGCCAACCTAAAACTATACCTAGCAAAATTATCAATCACCATAGATAGAGTAAACAAGATATTTCATGACAAAATCAGACTGAAACAATACCTATCTACCAATCCAGCCCTGTAGAAAGCATTAGAGAGAAAACCCCAACCTAAGGATCCCAGATACACCCATGAAACCACAAACAATTGATAATCCCATAGAAGAATAGCCCAGAGAAAGGAAATACATACAAACTACCACCAAAAATAGCAGGATATATCAATCAGTGGTCACTAATAACCCTTAATATCAATGGACTCAACTCACCTATAAAAATACACACACTAACAAGATGGATACAAAAACAGAAGTCATCCATCTGCTGCATACAACAAACACACCTCAACCACAAAGACAGACACAGGTTCAGAGTAAAGGGTTGGGAAAAGATTTTCCAATCAAATGGTCCTAAGAAACAAGCTGGGGTTGCCATCTAATATCTAACAATGTAGACTTTAAGCTAAAAGCAATTAAAAGGAACCAAGATGGTCATTACTGATTCATCATAGGAAATATTGGTCAAGAGAAGATTTCAATATTGAATATTCATGCCTCTAATATAAGGGTACCTAGCTATGTAAAAGAAACACAGCTAAAGCACAAATCCCACATCAATTCCCACACCCTAAGAGTGGAAGATTTCAATACCCCCACTTTTACCCTTGGAAAGCTCAACCAGACAGAGACTCAACAGAGAAATAAGGAGTCTAACAGATGTTATGATGCAAATGGATTTAATAGATATTTATAGAAGCTTCCACCCAAATGCAAAGGAATATAAATATTTCTTAGCACCTCATGGAACTTTTTCTAAAATTGACCACATAATTGGTCTTAAAGCAAGTATGAACAGATACAAAAAAAAATGGAAATAATCCCTTGTATCATATCTGGCCACCAGGGCCTAAAGTTAGAGTTCCACAACATCAAAAATCACAGAAAATATACCAACTCATGGAAATTAAACATCACTCAGCTGAACCACCTCTGGGTCAAGGAAGAAATTAAGAAAGAAATCAAAGTCTTCCTAGAATTTAATGAAAATGAATCCACAACTTACCCAAACTTGTGGGACACAATAAAAGCAGTCTTAAGAGGAAAATTCATAGTACTAGATGCCTATATAAAAAAAACCTAGAGAAATCCCACACTAGAGAACTAATAGCACAGCTGAAAACCTTAAAACAATTAGAAGCAAACTCACCTAGAAGGAGTAGACAGCAGGAAATAATCAAACTTAGTGCTGAAATCAATAAAGTTGAAACAAAAACAATAATACAAAGAATCAATGAATCAAAGAATTGGTTCTTTTAGAAAGTCAATAAGATAGATAAGCCCTTATCCAAACTAACCAAAAAGCAGAGAAAGAGTATTCAAATCAACACAATCAGAAATAAAAAGGGGGACATAACAACAGATCCCCCAGGAAATCCAGAGAATTATCAGATCATACTTTGAAAATCTATATTCCAAAAACATAGAAAATCTAGAAGAAATGGACAGCTTTTTGGACAGGTATCAATTACCAAAATTAAATGAAGATCAGATTAGTTACCTAAACAGACCTATAACCCTTAAGGAAATTGAAGCTGTTATTAAAAGCCTCCCAAGAAAAAAAAAAAGCCCAGGTCCAGATGGTTTCAGTGCAGATCCTACCAGACATTCAAAGAAGATTACTACCATTATTCCTCAAACTATTTCACACAGTAGAAATTGAAGGAATATTGCCAAATTCCTGTTATGAGGCCACAATTACCCTAATACCCAAGCCAACCAAAGACACAACAAAGAAGAAGAATTACAAACCAATTTCCCTCATGAATATTGATGCTAAAATTCTCAACAAAATTTTGACAAACTGTATACAACAATATATAAAAAATATCATCCAGCATGATCAAGTAGGCTTCACCCCAGAAATGCATAATTTTGTGATCCAAAAAGTTTTGAAATCTATTTTAAAAACTAATTTTCATAAATACACTTGCTCATCATAATTTTCTTATTTATTGATCTTAATTAAGCGTTCACAATTATGGGCATGGTGGTGCATGCCTATGATTCCAGCATTCAAGAGACAGAGGCAGAGGATTCTCTGATTTTGAGGTTAGATTAGTCTTTATAACAAGTTCCAGACCAGCAAGGGAGACCCTGTCTCAAAAAAAAAAAAAAAAAAAAAAAAAGCATGCAAACACTATAAAGAATTTACTGACTCTAATGACTTCCAACTGTTTGCAGCAAATAGAATTATAATGAAGTATTACAAATGATTACCCAATACTTTAATAACAGCAATAAAATTAACAAGATTAGTCAACAATGCTAAAATATGTAATAGCACTTATATGCTCTCAGTTCAAGTTTTAGATCATCTACTGCAACTTATATTCAAGAATTCCAAACTTTTGCAACACTGTAAAGTTTGGGTAACAACAATGAAGAAATCACTGATTTCTTTGATAAGAAAAATAATTGAACAGTCAATGAAATTTAATAGAAAAGAGAGTCAGCAGGATGATTCAACAGAATAACAGTTCATTGTGTAGATGAACATTTTTTTCTTTATCCGTTCATCAGTTGATTGTCATCTTGGCTGTTCCCATGAATATTATTTATCTGTTAAGAAAAGAACATAGTTGCACAAACAATGAATGGACCTATAAACAAACTTCCTGAGTGAGGTAACGCAGTCCCAGAAACTTTGTGTGTTTTCTCTTATGTGTATCAACTTGTTTATGTTAGTGTTAGTGCTTATGCTTCAGATGTGTGTGTTTAGTTTAGAGTATCCACCAAGCTTGGAAAGGGACAAAGGGGGAGAAAGATATCCCAGGGAAGGTAAAACGGAGTGTAGTGTTATAAACGGATAAAGGGGAAACTAAAACAGAAGATTGGAAGTGATGGAGAAGAAAAAGCAGGGTAGAGGACGGGATGTGAGCAGGGATGACTAACATTATAGATCTTTGGAGAAGCCATATGGAAACCTACAAGTGTCAAGATCTCCTACAATATACATATAGAAAATTAATTTAAGTGGAATCACCATGTAATAGAAGAGACAATGACTCAACTAGAAATAATAATAGTCTACCAAATGAAATTAACAGTCATAGGAATAGGTCACAACTTTCTGAGTTGTTGGCCTAAGGTGTTCCATAGAATCCCCCCAGCCCACCCCCACCATGCCAAGACACTACAAGCTATTCCCAATGCTGTTACTCTCCTCAACTTGACAGTAAGATCCTATTACTGAAGATATCACATACTTAGGGCATAGAATATGGAGAAATCTAGATGATACTCAGCTGGAAGCTTCATCCCTTCTGGTTATCAGTCATAATAATAGCAGGTGTTGTACCTCTACCAGAGGAGAAAAGTAATCATCAAGGTGACACAGCTATGAACACTGAAAGCTATTAGGAGGACCTGCCTGGAAGACATGTCCATGGCTACAATAGTAGCATGAGTATTAGGGGAGTAACCAACCATTCTTTAAATCAAAATAAGGCCCACTCTTTGATATGAAGCACATACCTTATATTGTTAGTGAAGCTAAGGAGCTGAGAGTAAATAGATCATGGGCCCAGTGGAAAACTTAGTACTATTTATTATTCTGCTAAATAAGCTGAGCAGTAAAATGACTCCTAATGACACATTGCTATAGCCCGTAGGTCGGTACATTGCTCAGCCCTCATCACAGTTTCTTCTTGCCATAGATGGGATTACATTTGTCTATTTATTCACATACATATGCAACACAGAGGATGCCCCTCAACTGCTTGCCATGCAGAAAGTGAGGAACTTTGAAGCGATCACCCCAGAATGGAAGGCCATGATCATGCTTCTTCCCTAAAGACTCAGCAATCCATGAAGAAGAGGAAGAAAAAAGAATTCAATAACAAAAGTAGCAAGCAATTTTAGAAAATAGCATTTTCAGGATACAAGACTGATGCACATGTGAAATCAAGGAGACCAGAAGCATGCCCGAGACCTACATAAGCTCAAGACAGACAAAATTCTAGCACAAAGGAAGGGAAAAGGGTACAATGTCCCACCTTCTGACAGGAAACTTTCACTAGTAGCTTCTATGACAGGAAAATGTCTGTTGTCTTCAATAGAGAAATACAGCATATATCAAAGGTCACTTCACTGTAGGCCCCATGCTTTGAGGTATTTACCAACAGAAGCCTGACTTCATGCTACTTTGTGGCTTTTGTCTTTTTTTTTTTTTTTTTAAGAGAGAAAGAGAATGTGAAGTTGGATGGGCAAGGGAAGAGGAGGATGTGGGAGAAGTTGGAGGCTGGAAAGAATAATGATAAAAATACACTGTATGAAATTTTCAGAGAATACACTTTTTAAAAATCACAGTACATGGAATAAAGGTGCTTGCCACACAAGCCTGACAACCTGAGTACAATCCTACCTATAATCCCATACAGGAGAAAGGAGAGAATCAACTTCATGACTGTCTCTGATTTCCACAGGTACTCCCCACATACTGCCTATGCACACACACACACACACACACACACACACACACACACACTACTCACTATTATTGTTATAATTACAAGTAGCAATGGTATTAATAAAACATTTAAAGGGAAAAAAATAGAATAGTATTTTACACCAAAAAAAATTTGACCTTTCTACCATTTTTTACATTTAAAAATTTTAATTAAGACATAATTCCATCATTCCCTTCAGCTCTTCCCTTTCCGCTCCTCCCATGCCCCCTTTCCAATTTATGGTCTATTATTCTTTATTATTATTATATGAATATGTGAGTAAATATATAAATACAACCCACTGAGTTTGTTTGGTGTTATTTGTATGTATATGCTTTAGGGCTGACCACTTTATATTGGATAAGCATGTAGGGTGAGCCCCGGGTAAGATTTCTCTCTGTCAGTCATCTCAGGTTCTTGTAGATCTTCATCTATGGTTGGGGACTTGTAAGATTTTCCCTGTCCACGGTTGGAATGTCATCTGATACGGTCACTGTTCAGCCTTATTTAAAACCACATTTAGCTGGGTTTTCATGGGTGTAGCTTCCCTGTCAGACACAATCTAGCAACAAAGTTGCTTATCTTCATGCTCTGGCAATCTTTTCCCCCTCTTTTTATGATGCTATCTGAGTCTTGGATGTTTCGGTTGTGCTGTGAATTTGTCATTTCAGGATGGAAAAATCAATTATTTTCTGCATTTTTGAACAAATGTGTCTTTCTGTAATGGTCTTTTCTTGCTGAGGAAATAAGTTTCTTCAGTGAAAAATGAGAAACACAATCATTTGTAAGTATAAGTATTGAGAATGCGGTCAGGAATTGTACTGGTATAGGAAAGTTCTCTTCTAAGCTCTATGACATCAGTTCTCAACCTGTGGGTCACAGCCCCTTTAGGGGTCACATGTTAGATATTCTGCATATCAGATATTGGTATTTAAACTCATAACAGTAATTGAAGTAGCAAGGAAAATAAATTTATGGTTGGAGGTCACCATTATACGAGAAACTTTTATAGGGCCACAGCTTTGGGAAGGTTGAGAACCACTGCTCTATGATTTCACTAGCCACAGGGCTAGGGTTGATATAGAAGGAATTATTTCCCTCCTGTTAAGCAGTCATTGTGTCCAATTAGACTAAGATATAAGTGCCACTATTTCACCAGTAGTGATATCTTGCCCTGCCAGTCAGTGTTGTGGTTCATAGGTGTCACAGATGGTTAGATCTATCGATTGTTTCCCTACTTTGGCAACTCACAAAGGACCTTCTGCCACTATGAACACTGGTCGTCTTGAAGGAAGCTTTCAAGTTTGATTGAGCTTGAATCCTCTGATTCCTGTGTCTTCTGTGTGTAATGTCTTTACCACTAGGACTTTCTGTCCACTTCTGGGGAGTAACAAAGGCAATAACAATAGCTTTGAGGAAATTTCTTGTACTCTTCTAACTAACAACTTCAGAAAAAGGTTTCTCATGCTTGGAACTAGGATTTTTGTTAGATACTCCAAGACTTTTGAAGAAGGCACTATCAACCAAAGTGGAATAACACTATCTAAAATATAGGTATAAATATACATATATATTTATCATGTATAGTTTTGAGTAAACATGAACTGGCTTCCTAAGCAAACATCCTTAGATATTAACTATCCCCCTTCTGTTTCTGCAGTATTCTCCTTTCCTATGCCCAATGTAAGCCTTCCTCCTGATTATTACCATTTCTACCTTCATAACATTGATATCCTTCTAGTCCCCTCCCTAAGGAATGACAACAAAAAAATTATTAACATTTATTTTCTTATGGTTTTTAAAAAACAAATAGGGCCTGGAGAGATGACTCAGCAGTTAAGAGTACTGACTCTTAATTGGAGGTCTCCAAAGGTTCTGCGTTCAATTTCCAGCAACCACATGGTGGCTCACAACCACCATGAATTATAGTGCTCTCTTCTGGCCTGTAGGCAGAACACTGTATACATAATAAATAAGAAAAAGCAAATACTTTACAGTTATATGGGAAAAAACACTGTAATTCATAATTCCTAACAGTTTAATAGCTAAGCCTGGATACTTCAGACAACATTCACTGGCAATGCTGATATGACAGTCAGGTCTATTCATTGTAAAGTACACACACTGGTTGTTGAGAACCAGGGCTGCAGTGAAGTCACACCGAGCAACACACTACTTAACACCTTGGTTTTATCATGTGTTTAATTTTAAATATGTTTTTAGTTATTGGGCCTCCCTAATATTTTTTGCTATTTTTAGATTGTCATAAAACCTATGTTCATATATGATGTTCAATACAGGCAGTCATCAGTTCTCTAAAATCTTAAAATTTAAGATTTTCAGCCCCAATGACAGTTGATTATCAAAGTATTGTGCTTCAGTTTCCACTGAAAAGCAGCATAGACAGATAGTAGTGTTTGCCAGTCTTTGGCAGTTCACTGCTCTATTAGCTGAGCTACCCTAATCATATTGCACAGCTGACCTCTGTGCAATCAAACATGAGATTGTCACAGAAATCTCCCACAGACTTTCCAAAGAACAACCATGCCAAAGTTGGACCAAAGATCACATTGACAGACACTGATATCCTGAAACTTTCTACTGTATATTAGCTATTTCCAAAGAAAACATTGATGTTGCCAAGGAACACCTAATGACTCCTGGTGATGATTATGTAACTACTTACAGAAAGCTCTGGCTTTTCATTCTCAGAAGGAACTAACAAGGAATGAGTTTAATATTTCAGTTATCCTTGGACATACTTTCTTCCTTAATATCTAATACTAACAGGAGCTTTTTATATCCTATCTAATCTATTCTCATTTTTGAAATAGACAAGCTTTCGATTTGGCCTCATAAGTATCCCTGGAAGTTTATTTTTGTCATACAATTCTCAGACCTTTGACTGCTACAGAACATCTCCTGTATTTAGTGCTTGTAGTATTCTTTAACAATACCTGATTATGTGTAACATGAAATAAAATTGTTATTAAGAAATATCTGTATTATTTTCAGATCCTCTTCACAGCAAGAAACCCAATCCAACAGAAAAAACTAGAAAGGTGGGTTGTATGCTGCAACCAGGGACAGACAGAAAACTGTCAGAATAGCCAAAGTCTAGCTATTGTTCATCCTCACCATGCTTTCATTTCAATCATTCTTTAATCATACTGTAGCCCAATCACTTCTTGTAGCCAAGAGCAGTTTCTTCAAAGATTTTCCCAGCCATTCTCATAGCACGGACACTAGCAATTGGGAAAAACCTTGACCCACTGTGAGTTTTATGCCCTTCTAGAGCAGCTGTTTTGAGCAGGATGAGTCAGTATGGAAGAGAACTTTGGGCATTTGTGACAGTGTTTTTCATTTTTAGAATAATTGGGATATATTAGCATTTAGCAGTCAGGAAGTGAAGATAATGAGTGCCCTAAAATATACAGAACAATCCCCCAAAGTGATTTTACTTTCCCAAATGAAATCTGAGTAGTCTACTAGATATCTGGACAATCACCTGAGGCCAGAATACTCCTTTCATAAGGTGTGGTTTTGCATATTTTAATATACACCAAACTTTCTTGGAAACCACTATGCTTTATTTTGTTCAGTGGTGTTTTATCCAAAGCTCAGAAATATCACATCAACAAAGGCATTTTTTATATATGAACCACAAATGTAATTGATATGTATTCATCAAATTTGGTATATGTGCTTACTATAGTGAGTGGGAAAGTATATTAATTATTTGAGTTTAGACAACAGAAATAAATATTAACAGTAATTACAATTGATTAGAAATGGATTACATTCAACTACTGATACAGATTCTGAGTACCAGGCTTGGAGAAGGATAAAAAGGGGTGCTGAGTGGGGCCATCCTAAGCTGAAAGGAAGTCAGAGGGCAACCTAGGGCTACATGATGTCTAGAAGATAGTATAAAATTTAGAACAAAAGACTCTCCTGTTGGTTTTTTTTAAGACAATGAAGAAAAATTGAAATGTGCTATAAGCATGGTCCACACTAATGCCAGCCTGTAACTTTGGTTGTCAATCTGTGATAATAAATGTAAGAATTGAGAATTAGAATTTATTAATTGTAATAAAAATTCTCTGAGCACTTCCAGTCTGGAAAATCTAATGAAAAAGCATACTTGTATTTCATGCATTTATTTTTTAAAAAAACATATTTATTGTACTTTGTCAAGTATAAATCAATTAGAATTAAAAAAAACTTGAGAAAACTGACTCATCCTCATAGTCAGCTTGAAAAACAATAATCTATAAAATGCACATTAAAAGTAGATTCCAACATTGATAATTTAAGCATGGAATAGCATGTGAAGTAAATGGAAATAAGTAGGATTGGAGCGGCAATCTTTATTTCTAAAGAATTTGAATTCAAGATAGATCAATGTCTTTAAATATACACGGTGGTGTTTACTGATACTACAGAAGTCAAATCCTATATATTTATACCTTACAAGATAGTCTAAGAAAGTGTGGATCAAAACTACAACAAGTAAATCACTATTGTTTTACCTTCTCCCACCCCAGAAAAAGATAAAGACAGACAGATAGCAAGTAGAACATACAATATCTAAGTAATTCTGCTATCTCACACTATTACTCACTAAAGGTTATCTGCTTTAACATAGTGGAGAATATACATTTTCAAAACAGACACAGAAAATTTACATATATTAGTTTTGTATTTGACCACAAAAGAAATTTAACAAATCACATAGTAGATGTTCTCTAAAAACAATACAGCTAATTAATAACTAAGGACTAACTAATATTGGGACTGGAAAGTTGGATCAGTGGTTAGGAACACCCACTCTTGTCAAGGACCCAGGCTTGGTTTTCAGCACCCACATGGAGAGCTCACAACAGAATTACAGTTCCAAGTCATGGAAATGTAGAGTGTATTTAATAAAATCAGCCAGGAATATCAGGGAACAGAATCACCCACAGTCAAGCCATGAAGGTCAGAGAGTGGTGACTCCTTTAACCTGACTCACGCCTTTAATCTCATTACACAGGAGAAAGAGCTCTTTTTGGATTTCTGTGAGTTCAAGGTCTAATAACCCAACAGTGGTAGCTCACACCTTTAATTCTAACTCTAGGATTATGATGCAGAGTTGAACCCAGGCAAGAAACAACTGGACAGGAAAGATATTTAAGACAGGAGAAGGCAGAGATTCAGGGGTTCTGTAGAAATGACCAGCCAGTCTTAGGACCCTTGAAGATAGCATTTACTCACTTCAGCCTGAAAAGTTGGCTGGGTGAGATTTGACTGTGGTCTCTTTCCTATCTCTGATATTCCAGCTTTTCCCCGATATCTGGCTTCAAGTTCTCATTGTATGCTAACTAGAATTAGCACAATAGTAAGAGTTCTAACATCCTTTTCTAGCTTCGTCAGGCATCAGACATGAGTTTGAAGAACATATATACATACAGGCAAAAATTTATGTGTATAAAATAAAAATAAATAAATCTTTTTTTGTAAATTGTATGTATCAAGGATATAAATAATGTGTTTTTTTAAACAAGAAACCAATGGAAATTTAAAAAATACTAGAAATTAAATAATAGTAAAAACTATGCAAAACAAATATTATAGAAGAAAAAATTAAACATAAAATAAAATGGAGTTGGAACATTCAACTTGCAAAGTTTGAGTAACAAACACATAGCAAAACTGAAATGCTAACAGAAGAAAAAATAACATATTCATAAGCTAATGTAAGATTAAAAATGCAACTGGAAAAAAATCATAAAGCACAAAGCTGATACTTAAACAAAATAAATAAGGCAAATTTCTAGCTAGATAAATTAAGCAAAAAGAAGGGACAATAAAAGAAATTCTGGTTGCATTAAGAATCATATTATAGAAACAAAAAACTTTTCAAATTATAAAAAGAATATTAAAAAAAAAAAAAAAAAAAAACATGGGGCTGGAGAGATGGCTCATCGGTTAAGAGCACCGTCTGCTCTTCCAGAGGACCCGGGTTCCATTCCCAGCACCCACATGGCAGCTAACAACTGTCTGTAGTTCCAGTTCCAGGCAAACACCAAGGCAAATAAATAAATAAATAAATAAAGTTTATTTTTTTTAAAAAAAAAACCATAAGCATGTAAGTTGGAAAAAAAGGAAATGGATATATCTCATTTAAAAGTATGACCCAACAACAATAGTGAGGTAAATATGTTTAATAACTAAAAATTCTATGATAATATGAACTGAGAAAAGGTCATTAATTTGAGAGATGGTGATAGGGAGAAACAAACAGGAATTGAGGAAAGTAGAAAAAATAAAGAACATAAATAAACAAAAAAACAAATAAATAAATAAGTAAATCTGAGATAAATAAAAATGACCACGAAAGGGAAGAATGAGTACAAATAAATAACCTCAAAATTCAGAATAAAATGGTTTATTGGTGATTTTAATTTGCATTTCAAGAAATAGGTAAAACCTGATTCCTGTAAGAGTGAAAAGCATTGTTCTGTGGTACATGCTGTTATGAAATCAAAAGCAAAGAAACTGTGAGTCCCTCAACAGAAGGTTCCTAAGCGCCATCAGGTAGGCTCCTGGTATGAATGTGGCCACATGCTCGGGTCGATTGTCAGAGAGGTTTGTGCTTGTTCCAGTAAATGTTTTGCTCCAGCCTCCGTCATCCTCATTTGCTTTTCCATATAACCTAAACCATCTGTTTATATGGGATATCTGAGCCTGTGCAACTGTGTATACTAATTCACACATACATCATATGTGGATATCGATGCATAAGACATTTGCCATACTTGTCCTGCATTCTAATTATTTCAAACTAATTTCTTGTATATGCCTCCTATTAAACAAACTAAGTCTTCACTTGCAATTCACATTGTCGTGTAAACTATTATGATCGTTTCTGTCCTTATTTAAAAAAACATCCTTTCAAACACAATTGACAAAATAGGCTCTGCTATTCCTTTTGAAGCTGTCTTCTTGTCAATAAAGTTTACACATTGAAATGAATGCTGCTCTGTATAATGTTCAGATTATATTGTACATTTACAGCTGGAACAGATACTAAAACCAGCCATAAAGAGTGCTCACTCTCTATGTGTACCAGCTGCCTCAAGAGCTGCCTAGCCCACACACTTCCCTTTGTCTTGTTTACATGCACATATTTTTGAAGAGTTTTAGGTTGGAGGGCAAAGGATTCTTTCAGTGAATTGGGTTTGGATGAGAGATACAGGAACTGAAAATATAAACATTCAGTTGTGTTGCTGCTCAGGGGATACATTGCCTTAAATGGTATCAATATTTAAAATGATTAGGGAGGCAATTATGTGCAAAGGCAATAGCAGATGATAAAAAATAACTTCCAGATTGTCATAGATGCTGTTCATAAGGATAGGCCTACCTCCTAAGTGAGGTTTATTAAGAGTCCTCAGAATGTAGAGTTTTCATTTTCTTCCTAGTGGAAATATTTTTAAACTCTAGTTCTGTTAAATTTTTTAAATCGAAATGTCTATCCCAGTGAATTTTTATGATAATGACAGGTGATAACCCATGAGAAGATGCTGTGTACAAATGGAGCCATATGATAAATTGCAAAGATTTAAATATATGTCCAAATTTATCCTTAATTTTGTGCATCACCCCACCAGACAGTGAAGTGTGACCTGCTTTGGATGTATTTGGTGAACTCAGGCCTGAATTCCTAGAATGACTTCAGGAATCTCAAAATCACCACAAAACTTGCCCAGGGAATCATTCTGTCATCCGTGGCTTTGAGGAAATTTTTCATGGTTCACTCTAATCACTGAGAAACTTGAAGAGAGGAGATTAGTTAGCTGATAATGATTATCACATTTTTATGGCTGCTGCAGTTTGAATAGACCTGAGATTTCTGCTCTTCTGGGCTACCCTTCTCTTCAGTAACCAAAGAAATTAAGCCAGGTCTACATCTGCAAAACAGTAAAAACTGGAGCCTCTTTACAAATATTTCTGAGTTTCCCTAGGGGAGAGTTTTATATCTCCTCTTTAAGATGAATTTTCTGCACATACTTTCTTTCCTGGGAGCCCCTGTTTGAGTCCATTGCTTCTCCATACTTCACACAACACCTAACCACAAACCAAGAATTTGGTTTTGGTAAGATGAAAATAGAGATGGAATTTTTATTTATCTATAATCAATGCATTTGAAAATGTTTTCCAGGATTTCTGATGCTTAAAGAGTGACTGCAGTGAGTGAAACAGGCAGTCTTCAGGCCCCTGAGTGAGATGGATCTTAAAAGAAGAACTACACAATGATTTTAATAATTCATTACACTTGTGATATTTATTGAATATTAAAGCGAGGAATATTTCTGTGACAGAATCGACAGCAACCTGTGAATTTAGCTGTAAGCTGAAGTTTCTGTGGGAGAGGAGGAGCATTTTAGTCATAGGTGCACAGTGAAGGTCATGGAGTGGACAGCATCTTTAAGGAACTGGGGGGAGGCCAATTGGATAAAGTAACTAAAAGAGATGAGCAGAAGCATAAAATGAGGCTGAGAAAGATTAGGACCAGGTCATGAAATGACTTGTTGCATTTATGAAGGATCTTAGTAAATGTCCTAAAAAATGAGAAGCAACTTATGAATGCTTAGTTTAGAATGTTACATGACCTAAAGTATTCTTGGCTATGCCCGAAACAAGTTATCAATCATAGGTTTAGTAATATTTTAATAATTTAGTCTACCTGAGAATAAACATGCTTTAAATTTTGCCCCCAGATATTTAGTAAACAGTCTTCTATTTAGCTACAGAGGATCAAAGTACCTTTTGTTCTGTCAAAAGGATCCAATGTGTGTGAGAGGCAAAACTCAGACTTCTAAAAGAGATACTTAAAAAGGATGACTCAGTCTACAAAATTTAGATATTATTTTAATGGACATACATGCTTGGTCTGAGGTTGTGGTCTCAGCTCTAACATGAAAGGAACTTAGCAATCTTTATCCTGTTCTTACTTCAGAAAAATAGAAATCAGTAGCATTTCTTTGATCTGTCAGAGAAGTGAAAATTTCCAAAGTAAGGAAGCAGGTCCAGATAGAGCATGGAGATATGTTTTGCTTACCTGGAGACACTCCTATGGCAACTGATCAAGTGGCTGGAGGCTGAGTTTGATGCTACAGGAGAGAAGAGAAAGTTCTGCAGTCCTAGTTTTCAAGGATGACCTATTGCCTTTTATGGTTAGGAACTCTAAATGGTCCTTGTATGAAACATCCCCTCCTGGTTTGGCACTTTCTAGGTGTTTTTCACAACTTTCTCTGAGACTAAGGCCTTCTAGAGAAAAACATCCTTCTGGTTCATTCTTCCTGCTAAAAGAGAGAGATTCTTCCTACTCTTAAGGAGCCACAATCAACAGTCTTAAAAGAAATAGATCAGTGGTACTGTCAACACAATGTAAAGCAAGAGTTTGCCATAAAATAATACTACTGAAGAAAAATGTAATGGAGGTTATAGTCCTGAGACTCTGGCCCATAAAGCACCAAGAATCGAAAAAATACACGCTGTTCCTTTCTCAAAGCTGACAGCCACAATCATAAGAATGTAGAAAACTAACAATGGCTTAAAGCTCAAAAAAAGAAATGTGAAGTCCATAATATCTCCTAGGGATAGAACTCCAGAAAGCCCTAAGTCACAAGAGAAGGAGAAAAGTTGAAAATCATAACACATGCAGCTGCATGAAACATTAGCACAACCCAAGTCTCACTCAGATTAACAGGACTCAATCACTAAGGTCCTGTTTCCTGAGACTCTGTGCCTGATTTAAATGTGTGGCTTCTGAGAAAAGGTGGCAAAGCATTTCAAAGTCAAGGACAACAGTGAAAATATCAAAATGAGACTCAGAAACAACCCTGATGTTAGAGTTTATTATATACAAATTTAAAGTAACTATAATTAATATAATATGCTGACCAATGAGTAATATGAATGAACTATGAACATCTAAGAAAGAGAAGTTGTCAAAATAAAAACACTAAATACAAAAATACAGACAACTTTCCAAGGTGTCATCAGCAGGTTTGAGGAAATTAAAAAAAGAATCAGATGATTTGAGAGAACAATAGCAATGCCCCAAACAAAAATGAAAAGAAACAAAATAATAATAAACTAGTAGACATCCATGAATTATGAGACAATAATACAAGATATGCATAGACTCAGTAGAAGTCTTAAAGCATTATTCAAGATATACAACTATATTGACAAATAAGAGTTAATATTTAATATTGAATATAATTTTAAAACTTTCTCTGAATGGCCCTATGTCAAGTGTTCAACAGCATATGTACTTAGAAGCTATAATTTAAGAAAGAGTAGATACACAGAATTTTTTGCAGTGTGAAAATCTCTACTAGAGAAGATTGTATACAGTCAGCCTCACCAAGGGCTCTGTGTCTTCAGTAACAAAGATTTGCGGCACTGCACTGGAGGAAGACCAACTAGATGAGGCATCACTATAAACAAAGAAAGCATGAAAAGTACAAATCACAAGTACTGCTTAACGCTTCTTTAATCACTCCAGAAATGAATCTGCACAAGGATCATTGAGTCCACAGAATTGTGTTTTATGAATATGTGCTTGTTAAGGTGTCCAGTGTTTGCGTTTTTGTTAAGAGTCTCTTGTGGTTTGCATGTAAGATATCTCTCATATACTCATGTATTTGAACATTGGTTTCCAGTTAGCTATGCTGGTTGGAAAGGTAAACCCTTTCAGGGAGCAATAGGTAACTAGAAATGGCCCTGAAGGACAGGCCCTCTATTCTGTCTCAACCCTGACTAAGGATGCAAAATGACCAGGTGCCTCAAATTTGCTGCCATGTCTTTCTTGCCATGACAGAATATGTCCCCTCTTAAGTCACTATCCAAAATAAACTCTCCATCCTGGGGAGAAAAAGGAAAGAAAAGAAAAGAAATGTTTTAGAAAAAAGCTTGTAACAGCTATAGAAATTTCTTAATATTTATGTAGTCAATTATTACTTGGCCTTCTTTAATAAAGATAAGATATGCTATTGGTTGGGAGTCATATTTTGATATATAAATTGTAGGATACGATGATGAGTGTGACAAGTTCTGAAAGACTAACAAACACTCTTAGATTTGAAGATTAATTGAATTCTGAGGGTTTTTATCTACTATTCTTTTGGGGAAAGAGTAAGACATCTCTATTGAATAAGAAATGATACCACTAAAGTGAAATCTTTGATGCATGGATGTCCAGAGAAAAAGAAGTCCCGAGTTGCATGAAAGGTGAGAAATGCATCTGTTTGTTGTTTGTCATTTAGAAATTTTTCATTTGTGAAGAACATTTCAAAAAAAATGGAAGTAAATTTATATTATAGAACTACTAAACAGTTAAATGTTCTCCTTCCAGATAATGAAGGATGTCCTCATTCCTAATATACAAATCTTAGCTTTGAATTCTTATTCTAGTTTTATGAAACTGGTATATAAAACCAGGAAGTTAGGAAGGAAAACTACATGATGAGGGACAAAAAGTCATTTAAAAAAGCAGAGATCATAGATTACGTGTAGAGGGTACTAAAGTGGGGGAAGTACACCAAAAGAGGAATAGTTTCTGTGGGGATTAGGTAGGGAAATGGGCAGAAGAGACGGAGGGAAAGGATGAGCCAAAGTTAAAGATGTAGATGAAAGTCCTACATAAGTCCTTATTTTGTAAATATATTTAAAAGTATAATTTAAAAATAAAGTATTACTCATCCTGTATGAGTACATAATGATCCTCCCTAAAGCTATGTGTTATTTGAACTATTCCAGAATTATGAGTTAGGAATCTCCTTTTTGAGCTGTTGGTCATGGAGGTCTCAGAGGCCCCCAAAACAATATAAGTTATTATCAAAGTTCTTGTTTGAAAACCTTATTGCTAGAGACTAGATACACTTAGGTTGTAGGACACTGAGAAACGAAATAAATCTAAGTGAAAAGTTTCTTTCATGTTGGCCAGCATTCAGAGTGTTGGAAAGTGCTATCTATGTAAAACACTGAGAAGGAAAGTCATCAAGGGCCATACCCAGCTATTCACTGAACAAATTAAAATTATGTCCTAGCTGGAAGTATATGTCTACCAATGAAATAATGGCATGACTATTATAAGGCTAAGCAACCACTTACTGAAGAGATTTTAGGTCTGCTCTGCTGCAGGATTATGTTCCAGTACATTGTAAATATTTTTTCCTCCTACTGGTTTAATAAAATGCTGATTGGCCAGAAGGCAGACAGGAAGTGTGGGTGGAGCTACCAGACTAAGAAAACTCTGGGAAAAGAAAAAGGCAAGGAGAGATACCAACCAATGCAGCAGAATGCTTCCCTGAGAAAAGGAACCAAGCCATGTGGCTGAACAAGATAAGAATAATGGGTTGAGTTAAGATGTAAGAGCTAGCTAGTAATATGCCTGAGCCATAGGCCAAGCATCATGTAATTAATATAAGACTTTGTGTGATTATTTGGGAACAACAAGCTGTCACAGGTTTATTTGGGACTGCTGGTCTGTATCTTGGAGTTATTCCAGGCCAGAAATTAATTAATACACTGCTCCATCGAAGGAAATACATGGATGATCATGGAAATTCATGTAACCTTGGTCAAGAACCTATAGCTGAAGAGGTCATAGGCTCTTAGGGAGGACCATACTCCTGTTATTTTGCTAAATGGTCATGGTGTCATATGGCCTTGTAAATGCTTGGGTTAATAATCATAGATTAGCACTTCTCTCAGCCTTCATCAGAGAAGTTTCTTTTTGAAATGGATGATTATTACTTCAGAGACTCATAACTGTTCAAAGGGTGGACAATAAATGACTGTGAGGTACTTTGTCCTCAAGGGCACAATTGCATATCCTCTATAGGACTCAGAAAACACTGTAGAAAGGGGGGCAAACTGAATATAGAAGGCTGGGAAGAAATCCTGAAAACAATATTACTGGATATGACATGGCCATTCACTCATAAACTTAACTGCAATATATATATATAGTAACCTACAAAAGACTTTCACAATATTGAACTTAAAAGAAAGACAATGGAATATAGAAGGTCACTTAAAAGTCCACATCTGAGGAAGGGTAATAAACTTAAATAAATTCAAAGCTCATAGACCAACTAGAATAATGTTGAATATAATAAATGTTTCATCTCTGTCTAAGAACCTTTATGAGCCTAAACTACTTTAATATGAAGGTCTTGACGAATAGCAAATTAACCCATGACAATCAGTGTTTTCTATCAAGAATTTATTTAGAGTATGGCGCTGTGTGATAGAGAATTAAACTAGGCTAGGGGTGCCTCTGACCCTGGTTATACTTATTACAATCTCTAGTGGGCCACTCTGACAACTCTTGGTGAAGAGACCACATCTGGAATTATCTGTTTGATGAGATGCCTACAGTATGCATCTGCAAAGGAGTAGCAAAGATTAGACATGTGTGCATCACCTCTAGAGATACAGACGTAAGCTAGTAGTTACATTGTGATGTGTTCAACTGAATATGTCACAGGCTATCAAGGACAACACAGACTTACAAGATTTTCATCTGTTCCTAAGTGCCAGAAGTCATTTTTGTTCTCAATTTGAATATTTATTTGTAATAAAATGAATGATTACAAGGAAATAAATGAGGTGTGATGTATTTGTCTATAAAGTCAGGTTTTGTAACGTTTTACCTTGCATAATCACAGCATTATAAGAGGTCATGAGTGATCTATACGAAGAAAACAAGAGATATTAAAACTGAAGGAAATCTCCTGAGGATACCTGGTAGGAAAGTTTGTATCTTTTTTCATCTGAGTGATGATGAAAAGCATTATCAAAATGTATAACTAAGAGGTTTAGTACTTAAGCAGGGATAGAATATGATAAAATATTAAATATTTCAGTGAAGGAGTGCACATGTGTATTGTGTGTCATCATGTATGCATTGTGAACTCACAATAAAGTAAATATTACACTAAAGATAGAAAGAGAAAGCAATATTTCATTATCTGTTAATCAAAAAATAAAATATCATGAATAATATCAGAAAAGACTGGTCATATACATTTGTAACCCCAGCATTTGAGATGTTAAGGCAGGAAGATGGTAATTTGGGGGCTAGTCCAAGATATATAGTGAGATCATTCTCAATCAAGAAGAAAAAAATAAAAATAATTCAATGAAATAAACAGATAAAAACAAACTATTTCTGTGTGAGAGTCTCTCCTCTACCTCCTACTTTCCTTCTCTCTCCTTTGTTTGTCTAATGAAGGCTATCAACTTTAAGAAAAAATAAGCAACACAAAAAAATATAGAAATAAAAATACTAGCTAGAGAGAGGTGTCAGTCACTAAGAGGAACTAAATTCACCTCCAAGCACCCATATGGTAGCTCACACCATCTGTAACTCCAGTTCCAGGGGCCTACACCCGCTTCTGGCCTTCACTGGCACTGCATACATGTGGTGCACAGACATGCATGTAGGTAAAATATTTTTAACATTTAAAATAAAAGTAAGTCTTTTAAAAAAATTCCCAACATGTAAGTTTTCAATGAAGAGCAAAAAATATACTAAGCAATTATACAGATATTGTTATGCTACCTTCAAGGTAAAATAAAGTTCCTCACTTACTATAATTATATTTAGATTGTAAAATGCAGCAGAGGACTAAAGGAAGAAATAATGAGTTGCCATTTAGTTGCTCTTTAGAAGCTAGGCAAATATGTACTTCCATGACTGGTTGATTTTATAAGCCTGTGAATGTATTGGCTTCTTTTGTTATCAGTTATAATATCTGACCACCCAAGGAAATATAGCAAAATTGAAGTTTCACTGACTGCCAAGATCATAATAACTAATCAACCATTCCAATTCTTCTCTTTCATAAAGAGTTAGATATATGAATGACCTCAGGGCAGATAGAGTATCACCATCTACTTTGGGACAGTATCAAGAAGGGACATATTAACAGTCAGCATGTGATACCTCTGTCCTCAAATAGGTCCAATTCCTAGCAAGAGAGAGGGGGCAGGATGAAGAGAAAGAGAGGGTCAGAGAGAGGTGCACTGAGGTAAAGAACCAGATGTCAGTGAATGTTCATCTTATATTGACTTTCAATTTGATAACTCGTAACAAATAGAGTCATTTTTACCAGAATCGAGAATATTTCAAGTAATGATACACCATGATATCAAAGACATTAGATTTAAGAAAAACATTACGATTACTGCTCTTGTTTTATTTTATTTGTATACCTCAAGGGACAAGAGTATCAACTATCTGGGCTGGAATAAACTCTGAGGAACAAGGTATGCAGCACTGACCAACAGTCCTCAGAAATGAGCTCTGATTCTAGGAAAGTTTGATGTGGAAGTATAGGTCATAAAATCTGGGGTGGTGTTCAATTGTGAAGCATCCACTCCGTCTGCTCCACTTTCAAAATCTCCCACAAGGGTTTATGGATGGCAAAGACATAAATGGGAAACTTGCTCTCAGAGGTCTGGTGGGTTTGTCATGAAGCTTTTCTATATAAATAAAAGAGACACCGAAAAATGGAAATTGCATTACTTTTAGTGCTGTGTTAAAAGAGAAAGGTCAAGTTAACCCCTTAAGAATTCAACGAGCAACATGATGTACTATGCGTCCGGCAGAGCAATCCCCGAATGACCCTTATGGACATCTGGTGTGAATCATTCATCTTTTTTGGCCCATTAAAATCAGTGGCACCTCATTAAAACAGTTCAGCAGCTGAGTGCACACATGATGCGGTCTATAAAGGGTTAACGGAAATAGCTGTAGGAATCGAGAAGGTTCTTTCTTCAAGGGTTCATATACACACAAAGAAGCCAGCTGAAGCACTTCCAGACAGTCTACTTTCCTGTCAAGGTGAGAAAGGTATAGGGATTTGTGAAATGGGATTTTAAAAAATTCCTCTCTGCAGCCTCTCACTGTGTTAGCAATTTTGTCTCTTGGGGTCCGATACTTCTCTGGTCAGTAACAGTGATGCTGCATGTGCCTTAGCCTCGGCCTGAAAGAAGAAGTGAGCTACTAAGAGTGTATTTCAGATGTCTTAGTAAGTATTTTGATGTGTTACATTACAGAAACTCCATCACTCAGCTTTGAGACAGGCCTCTCTGGTGGGGAAAAAACCAAGACTCACATACTTTCTCTGGCCAAACTGAGAAACATCAGGGTCTAGCTGGACCACATAGTTCACTGCTACTCTGATCTTATCTCTCCTTGTATTCTCCATATTTCTCCCTTTTCTTTTTACCTTTTACCTGAGAATCTTTAAAATCATGTCTAGTCTGTCCTTAAAAGGAAAGGTATTCTGGTAACTAGATCTGTATTTTGAAAATACGTGTTAATAATATATTTACTTAATTGCCACAACAGTACAAAAATAGCTCCGGCTGAAACCTGCTACAGAGATCCACCCAACCCCTTTACTTTACATTTTAGCAAGGTAAACCATTCAATGGTAGACACTAGCTTACTGTGTTGGCTTCTCCTAAATTTCTTGATCATTTTAGAAATCATTAATATAAGTAAGCAAGAAACCAGCAAAGTATGTAATACTGTTCAACTCAAACAAATGTTTAACTTGGTTAAGTTTAAATTTCTAATGTAGCTTAAGGAAAAAAAAAAAAACAGTTCCTTACTAATTACAAAAGTCTATACTGTGTGTCCACATCTGTCCATTGGTATTAAGGGCTAACTGTGAGCATTTTATATCTATCACATCAATGAAATTGATAGGCATAATGAGATCTTAGTGAGTATATGAATTTTCAGTCCCTATTAGAAGTAAGACTTGGTATCCATTTGAATGAAGAAATGAAATTATATAGGCACATACTTATGTGTACTTTAAAATGCTATTATTTTGCTTTTCACAAATTTTCATTCAAAAATACTTATGATTCATGCTGAAGATATGCCTGAGTGGTGAAGAGCAGCTGATGCTCTTGCAGAAAACACAGGTTCACCTCCCAGAACCCATGTAGTAGTTCAGTCTGTAACTCCAGGTCCAGGGATGGAACCTCAGTGGGTACCAGAAATACACTCCATGTACATACAGGCAAAACACTCGTATACATTATAAATAATTTTAAAATTTATGTACCAATCCTTTTCAACAACTGTGTTCATATAATATTGTATAACTGCTAAATCCAGAAAAAAGTCAACTAAAATTTAGATAAGTAAATTACTTAAATAACATGGCAGGAAGGGGAAGGGACCTTGAATAAGGAAATACAGGGATAGAAAAAAAATTCAGAGGAAAAGCTGTACACAAAGCAATTTTATGTGTAGCAAATTATTTGCATTATCACCCTTGATAAGTCATGCTTATGATTTTTATTTTCTTTATAGTTATTGTTAACTTATCAGCATTTTAAATTCAATTTACTGTTTTTCTTGATAAATATAGAATAAATAAAGAAGAAAAAAATTACTTAAATAACTTATTGCCTACCTAAACATTCTATTTTTCTGAATTTTTTAAAATAAGGCAAAATAAAATATTCATACTATATACAAGACATACCTATCATTTTAACAAAAAGGAAAATCTTGTGAGTCTTTTTTAAAATGTTTCATTGTACTTATAATATACACAGAAATATGTTATCTAAAACAAGTCATGGTTTATAAGGATAATTGATGTATCATTTTTGGATTTTTTTACATTTTATTTTTCATAAATATACCACCAAAGACTTGAAGTTTTCAAGCAACATAAAAAAAAATGCTAACTTATAGAAAGAAAATATACTGGAAGTTCAGGTAACTGAGTAGCAGATGATGCTTTCTAAGGTGAAATTCCTTTCCCTTTTCCACATAAAGAATTAGTATGCTTAAGTAGAAAACAATATGGTGAGCAAGAGTGTAGTGTCTGGGTGAGCTGCTTAAGTCAGCTAAGGCACACAGGAAGGAATAGAATTGTCTCACTGTTCCTTCCTTCACTTTATTTTTGCCCTGTTGACTGGTCTATTCGGATGTTTTCTATTCTATCCTGATCTTTGCAAGATAGTTCTGGCCATCCTGTGAAGCTCCATGTTCTTTCTTCAAGTTCCAAGGTGAAAAGTAAATACATGTCCAGCATTCTAAGCAAAGGTCTTGGAACTCTAGCAAGACTTAGACGTGGTTTCAAGTGCACATTCCCAAATTATTCCTGCAGAAAATGTAATTTAACTTGTTTATTTGTGTTAACTCTTCAGTGAATTCTTAAGAGCCAAGTATAGCATCAGCCTCATGAACATGACTTGGTTGGGACTGGGAAGGGGGACTTTATTTGCTTGCTTGTTTGCCTATATGCTTGCTTGCTTGATTACATACTTTGAATATTTATTTATTTTTATTGCATGTGTTTTGTTTGTATATGTGCTTGGTGCCCACAAAGGCCAGAAGATAACATAGAATCCCCTAGACCTAGAGTTATGGGCAGTTATGTGAGTTACTGCTCTGTGAGTGCCGGGAATAGAACTTGGGTCCTCTGGAAGAGCAATCAGTGTGCTTAACTTCTGAACCATCTCTCTAGCCCCCCAGTTTGCTTTTTAAGAAGTGCCTTATGGTCTATATCCAGAAGATATAGCAAAAATAAAAAACATTCCTCAAATAAACAAATACCTGTCAACAAATACAAAAGACAATTGCAATGTCAAAAAAAATTAATAATCAAGCTACCAGCACCTTCACCTGAAAAAGCTGAATATATTCTCTGCTTTAGCCAAGACAGGAAGTTTCCCAGAGCACATTTTCAATTAAAAGCAAAATCACTACAATTAATTTGCTAATTGCACTTAAAGCATCTTTTTACCTATTACAGTTTACACTTCCTGCTACAGATTGCTGTGGTTCCCATAGTATCTCAAGCTCCCATCTTCCTGTGGTGATGCTCTATCCAGCCATCCCCAAAGATTGTCACTTTCTCTATGAAGGCACACATGGGGCCACTGAGTCCATCTAGCATCATCTCATATCTCTTGCTTACTGATCATATAATTTGTGTTAGGTGAAGACTAGGTACAATTCTAACAATGACAATGCCATGTAGTATTCTTGTCTCAGCTCCAAATGAGGGAGGAAAACTCAGAACATTTAAACATTTGTAGTTAAGATTTAGCAAATGTTATAGTTAAGTTCCCATCCTAGTTCATATGAAATCAAAATACACCATTGTCCCAGTCATGGGTTAGGCTGCTACGCATAAAACAAATACCATACTCTGGCCGGAAGTCCCATATCAGAGCAGATGCCTGGCCTAGCATGAAGGTTATGGAAATCCTGTCTTCATTTGCTTTAATATGCAATCAGCTTTTTAGAAGCTGAGACATTCAAGTCCATTTTTGAGAAGACCTTTTCTATCAGAATCACCTAATTTTCTGCCATTATTTACTGTGTCCAGAAGTGGGACTTCTTATGTAGTTGTCTCTAGATTTTGTTTCTAATTCAAAATAATTGCTGAAAGGAACCATGTTCAGTTACTTAGCTTTCAGTGCTTTTAAAGAGAATTTCTTTCTTTGCTGGAGTGAGGGTTTGCTAGGACAAACTGGTTTTGGTACTAAAATATGTATCATCTATCTAAAAGCATCTTAGTGAAGTATTAGAAAATTCTTGTCCCACACTTCCAGCTACATTTGTCTCATTTCCTAATTTCCAGATAAAGCACACACATGGGCAGATCAGACTATTTGACTTGCTTTTCTTAAACATGAGTAAAGTTTAGTTTACTAATTCATAATCAAAAACCAAAAATTGAAGAAAGGATCATGATGATGGTTGCAAATATAAAAGAAGCCACAATATAAATATAACTTTGTAGCTTTCTTTCCCAAAACCATAAACAAATGATTGATATATAGATTGATATGACAGATATTAGATAGATAGACAGACAGACAGGCAGACAGATAGATAGATGCAAACAACAATTTTGTTGTGCATTTGAGATGAGAGACACATGCCAAGAGCTGGCTTTAAGCCCAAAGGGTCAGCACAGCTAGTGTAAGAATTAAGTAATTCATGTCCAGCATTTGTATGTGACTACTACTGGACTAGGGCAGACACATGCAGAAAATCTGCGGTCTCTCCTCCAAGGGCTTTGATGTGGATTTTTTTCTTTCCTTTTTTTCCTTCTACATAAAATGTGACTTGAAAGACAAGATTAGCCCTACCTCTGAAAAATGATCCTGTTCTGTTAAGAAGCAGACAAGGCAATAAGTTTAAAACAAAATTTAGGTGGGAGGGGAAAACAGCTGTAGAAGTTAACCTAAAAGTTCAGCAAACCCTGCCAAGACATATGACAGCGCTTAACTTGCTCAGAGTGAGGACTCTCCTTAGAGACCTCTCCCAGCATTATCAAAAGCATTCCCTTTGAACAAGGCCAATTCCTGATAATAATACCAGGGAATCAAACTCAGGCATCTCTCTGTAATGGGATTCAGATTCTTCGAAAACTTGGGAGTGTTGAAGGTTTAATTACCCAGTAAAACAAGAAAAATGCGTTATACAGTAGAGATAAATGAATAGGAACACCAGGGAAACATGCTTGTCCATAAGTCATGTGGTCACATGATCTCCTCTCCATTTCCTCTTGCTATTTTATTACACTGTCCCCAAAGACAGAGGGCAAAAAGCAGCGTGCTCATAGCTTCCGCAAAGTTCAAATGATGTAGGGTAAAAGTTCCCTAAAATGCCTTGAGCTTTATGAAAAAGTGTGTATGTATGTGTGTGTGTGTTACAAATATGGGCAAATGTTAGTAAATGTCAAGGTAAAAAAAAAAACAGGCACACATCAAAAAAAAAAGACAAGAGAAAGATAAATGGAGGATTAAGACTGCCTGTCTTGCCCTCTTTATCCATCAATCTAATCAACCCATCTTCTGTTTTTATCATTTGCTAGTGTCAACAATTTTCTGACTTTGTTGCTACATTTTATATTTGCATCAAAAATATTTATATTAGTCAGATGATGAGGCTCAAGGAGGTTAGAAACTAATGAGTCCTTTTCCATGCTTCATGCAAGAATGAAAGGATTTTTTTTTAAATTTGAAATGTTCTTTTAAATATTTTAACTTATTGTTTGAAAATGTCATTCATAATTATAAATTATCTTGACCACATTATCTCTCCAGAAAGCCTTCCTTCCACTGACAAGGACTCCCACACACATCTTCCCATGTCTTCCTTTTATAACTTTTAAGTAATAATTTTAGCCCATTAAGACCAATTAGTAATATCCATATGTACATGGGTGTGGGGTCAGCCATTATGGTATGGGTTTCCATACTACACATACCACAGTCTTCCAATTGCCACACTCCTAGATAAAAATGACTCTCCTTCCCCCAGGAGTCACCAATTGACAATAGGATTTTTAATTGTTTTATATATATTTAAATTATATATGTATATATATTGTGTGTATGTATGTATGTATGTATGTATGTTTTGTCTGTATACCATGTGCATGCCTAGTACCTGCAAAGACCTGAAGGGGGCATTGGATCCCTTAGAACTGGAGTTATAGACTACTGCATGCAGATGCTGTGAATAAACCTGGGTCCTCAGGAAACAAGCATTCTTCCCCTCTGAGCTGTCTCTCTTAGCCCTGCCAATAGGATTTTAAGCAGATAGTCACTCATTGTTATTCACTACAGAATTGGGCTTGTATATTTCTCTATATATTCTGCTCTTTTACATACTACTTTTTCTGGAAATGCTGAGGCTGTTTAATGTATAAATCTTAAATGACACTCTGAAATAAAAACTCAATACCATAGGATCTCCTTGTGACAACACTAGAGAAGTCACATTTCACATCCACACTAAGATGAAGTGCTGGGATATGTGACCTGAAAAAGGCCTGGTAACATAGCATCCATAGGCACACCATAATACTTTACACATAGATAGCATAGCAAGATACATCTGAGAGGTTCATCTGCATTGCTGTGGTACTAACTTCTATTCAAACTAGTGAAAAATATCAAAAAACATCATGTCACAAGGGATAAAGTGTCACAGAAAGGAAGTTAATAAACAATAATATGGAACTATGCTACCCTTCAAATGCATTATTTCACTTTTTATTTATTTATTTATTTTTAGTGTATGGATGTTTCTTCTATACTAGCATAGATGCGGGTATATCACATGTGTGCCTGGTGCATGTAGAGGCCAGAGAAGAGCATCAGATCCTCTGGAACTGGAGTTACAGATGGTTGGGAGTGATTATGTGGGTTCTGGAAATTTAGCCTGGGTCCTCTGCAGAAACTACAAATGCTATTAATCTCTGACCCATCACTCCAGCCCCAATGTATTATTTCTTTAAAAGGGTCTTATGTATAATAAAAACTCAAGACCACACTGTAAGGGGTGGAAAATGCTATCTTTTTGATTTACAAAGAAGAGAAATATTTTAGAAAACATACAAACCCTGGTAAATATATAAATAATTTAGTATGAGTACTATTTGCAGTTCAAAACACAGGAGAAAGTATTTTGAATAGAGGCTGTTGTTTGTCTGTCTGAAGCATTAGCTCAGTTTCCATAATAAAAACCATCAGATAGCAAGCACTTTCAGTGCTGGATGCCTTGTTTTCATAAGTATCTGTAAATTAGAAATCAAAGGAAATGAACCAAACATAACTAGGAATACGTGTTCATGATTCTGTTTGCTTTAATAAGAGTCTGTCCTTGTAAGCCATGGTGGAAGAAGCTCTAATGATGCTTCCACTAAGGTTTATTTTCTCTCACCTTATTTCTGTCTTGCAAAGGGACCTGCATCAACACCCCAATGGTGCAGAATGATCTAGGCCAAACCCCAAACAAAAACTCTTTTCTCCAGTAAGCCAAATCACAGCCATTTGACTGTAATTTCAGTGGCAATGACAGTCCTCAGAGCTATCATTACTGTACTTTAGGGAAGAAAGTCTAAACTGGGCTTTTCAGTTGTGCAATGTGTAGGAAGAAGCTGATTTAGAGTGAGTCAGTCGGGATCACAGAACAAGCTGTCTAACGTGCCCACTCCATTTCCAGATGACTATAAAGTGCACGGATTAGTACTTGTGCCATGTCAGCAAGAGCGACAGGAGTTTGACCTTTTTCCATAAGAGGAGAGAGCCTGGGCTTCCATCGCCTTTTCCTACAGGAGTTCTTTGCAGGGCACTGTAACATATCATTACTATGACATCACTGCCAGTGGTTGCCATTTCAGAGAAAACATACAAATGGCCCAATAATGGGTTTCTTCATGCGTCAGTGGAAGTCTGTAAAAGGAGCTTTGTTTGTATCCTTATTGTCTGATGTACTGGAACTGGAGTGCCTTTTTGACCTTGGCATTGTCATTCATATCTCTCTAACACAATACAGCCAGGCTAGGAGTTGAAGGAAAAAAAGAATAAATCAAAAGGAACTATGTTGTCTCATTTGGACAGGTTGAGACCAAATGTGGAGTTTCCTGTCCGTTTGTGTTAACCTCTGGGGAGATAAGGACTCAGAGTTGCTTTACTTCTGCGTGTGGGTATGGCCTAGCTGGCTCAGAGTCAGAAGCTGTAGTCTCAGACAATTATTGATTTGTTGGATGTTACTTTGTCAAAGCATCCCAGCTTGGGCTTCAGCACAAATGGCAAGTGGTACTGATGGTACTGATGCTGACACCTGAGCCTGAGAGCTATTTAAACAGAGAGCTGGTTCATGAATATACTTGCATGCAAATCGTTTGATAGTCAAGTGTTCTAGCTTACAGAAGCATGCTCTTTGTTATTTTAACAGACACACATACATATAAAGTTGCTCCAGGGCTATGTCCAGAGTATGCTATTTTTCTTTGGTTCTCTGGCCTTCATTGCCTCTTTTCTGGCAATAATCTGAGTAAGTTTTGTTCCCTGGTCTTCCACTTGTAATCCAGTGGAAAGATAGGAAATGACCACTGTCCCAGCAACTGAGTTTGTGGCAAAGACCTCAGATATTCTATAGGTAGCATTTTCCATAGTGAAGACAAGAAAGACCCAAATAAATACAAGCACTTACAAAAATAAAGTTGAAATCCAGTTCATTTACCTTGGTAAACCAAGTGACAAAATGATGTTAAAATTTAAATGTGTATCTACCACAATTAACAGATAAATCTGAGGAAACATCTGATACATGTACTCAAAGGAGCAATGGCATAAACATGTAACAGTACTGAACAGCAATCTATACCAAGTTATCTTTATGAAGCTTAGGGTCTGAACAACCACCTCATACAAGATATCTTTTATTCTGGAAGACTGTTAAGTAGAGCTCCAACAAAGTGCTATAAAGTAAAAGTCAGAGGCAAGTCATATTCTCACTGGTATTTTCCTTATGTTTCTAACCCCCCCCCACCTTCCCACCATAGACGTACTGTATTTGTGACTGAAATGACCACATCACAGATGCCAAGGAGTCAATCAAGGCACTAGGCACCATCTAAGGTCAAGAGAAGAACTTGGAAAAATGGTGTTGATTTGGTTTCCAATATTTAAAAGATCCTGCCAATGTTATGAAATGTGTTGTTCTACTTTTTTAATATTTGGCTGTAAATATGTTAAAAGAGCTAAACAAAGCACAGACATACAGTTGATTCATTTCTCATAAACCAAACATCTGTGTCCTGCACCAAGAATTAAGTACACCATCTTTACCTCTCATTTCCTTTCCAAAAGGCTATCCCTTTCCCCTTCCTCTGTGATGTCCATTGTCCTGGACTTTATGATAATTGCTTTTCCTGTATTTTTATACCTAAGCGTATGTCCCTTATCTATAAGTTTATTTTTGTGTATTTTCTATTTTGCTTCAAATAAATGGAATTATATAATATATCTTCATGTGCCTGGCTATATTTATGCTAACATTGTGTCTGTATCATTCATAGAGATATTCTACACAAATTTAGTTGGATATTTTTGGCATATATACTATATATATATACAGTGGAATGAAAGTTCATTTATGGTTTTTGTATTCTACTTATTAAATTGCTATGAATGGTTTCTGAAAAACACAGAAATGCAATTCTGTTGGACAGATACTAGAGATATGATTGGGTCTTAGTAGATAAAGTTACAAAGTGAGATATGTAATCCATGCCTTTAATATAGAAAACCATTTTCAGTATCTACTTCATTAAAAAGATGAGTAGAATATATAGTATTTTGGTGCATTGTGTTTTATATTTAATGTGACAAGACACTTCACTTTAAGTACTAAGTAATGTTAAATAAGGTCAATAGTTTCTTAATATTATCGAAAGCAAAATATCTAAACATTGATATTTTATGAGCATGGGGATTTAGAAAGGAATTGGTGTCAATCAGATTAGAGAAACTGCTTAGCCTTGGATTTTATCTCTCCTTTCCAAAACAAATGAACATGATCACAGCAAGCTGATGCATGCCCAGCATTTTATATTTCAAGAGTATTCCAGTTCTCTATTCAAAATTGTTATGCACCTTGGTCTCAGAATTTGAATTTTGCTGCACTAATCACAAAAAGTATATTATGGTTTCTAGATGTAATGTAAATAATTGTGCTTGGCTCTAGGAATGGACACCCAATAAAGACAACAACTACCCTGGACCTTAATCTCCTCGGATGTCATCAGGACCAATTTGATTGTGGATGCTTTTCATTCTTTTAACAGAATTAGTTGTCATTAGATATGATAGTCATCTCATCATTGTAAGAAACTTATGCTTACAATTAACAAGAAAAAGAAGTGGCAGCTAAATAACTGCAGAGAAACAATGAGCAAGCATGTGGTTGGAATTTAAGATATTTTCACCTGACAGTTCTCACAGCCCCACCCAGGCTTGAACTTATTTATGTCAATCAGTTTGTATTTTTCACCATGTGCTATGCCCTTTTTCTCTATGAAAAACAGAAAACGTGATTTAAGTTACAATCTCTTACTACTGAAAAATAATAAAACAGGTCATGAATATTACCACCTCTAACAATTTTAATATTCTAGTATTCCTTAACCTTTAATGTTATTTTCAAATGAGATATAAAGTTTATGCTAATTAAATCTGGTTGTTAGGCAGAGGCTTCAGTTTCTATAAAATAAAAATACATTAAGAGTTGGAAAGATGGCTCAGCAGGGAAGAGAATATGCTTCTTATGCAGAACCAGGATTTGGTTCCAAACAACTATCTCAGGCCACTTACAATCACATATAACTCCATTCTGGGATCCAAGCTCTGTCCTGGCTTTTGTGGGCACTGAATGAACATGGTACACATACATGCAACAATGTACCAGTACACATAATTTTTAAAAAATAAACTTTAGTTCTGAAAAGTGCTATGAAAGCTGTTAGAGGGAAAAGTCATCAATCTTATCCAGTTGTGAGCTTTACAAGCTACAAAACCCAGCTCACTGGGCAACATGTGCCCACTAGTGCAGTAGTGGCCTGACCATTATGAGTGTAACCAGTTACTCTCTAATTGGATTTGAGACCCATGGATGAAGAGGCTATAGCCAAAAAAACTTTTAAAAAGTAATCGACAAAATTGACAACCTTGAATCAATGATATTCCTTCCTTTCTCCTTTCCCTGAATCAAACAAGAAAAGCAAGCTTTTTTTTTTAATACTTCAGAGAGTCCCCAGGACTTAACTTGTGTGACTCCTCTGTCCAAATTGGGAACTTATCTCTGTGTTTAAGAATATAGACACATCTTTAATAAATGGTGTTGGCATAGCTGGATGGTAGTGTATAGAAAAATGCAAATAGATCCAAGCCTGTAACCCTGTACAAAACTCAAATCCAAGTGGATCAAAGACCTCAACAAAAACCCAGAAAAACTGAACTTGATAGAAAAGAAAGTGGGAAATACACTTCTGCAAATTGGCACAGGCCGTCACTTCCTAAATACAACACCAATAGCACAGACACTAAGAACAACAATCAATAACTGGGACCTCCTGAAACTGAGAAGCTTCTGTAAAGCCAAGGACACAGTCAATAAGACAAAATGACAGCCTACAGAATGGGAAAAGATTTTCACCAACCCTACTACTTACAGAGGACTGATCTCTAAAATAGGATCTCAAGAAACTAGAGCCCAAAACCTTGAATAACCCAATCAAAAAATGGGGCTCAGAACTCAAAAGGGAATTCTCAGCAGAAGAATTAAAAATAGCTCAAAGGCATTTGAAAAAGTGCTCAACATCTTTAGCCATCAGAGAAATGTGAATCAAAACAACTTTGAGATACCAACTTACACCTGTCAGATTGGCTAAGATAAAAGACACAAATGACAGCCTATGCTGGAGAGGTTGTAGAGCAAGGGAAACACTCCTCCATTGTTGGTGGGAGTGTAAACTTGTTCAGACACTCTGGAATGGAGTATGGAGGTTTCTCAGAAAACTGGGAATCAATCTCCCCAAGGATCCAGCAATACCATTTCTGGGCATATACTCTAAAGATACACATTCACACTCCAAAGGCAATAGCTCGACTATGCTCATAGCAGCATTATTCATAATAGCAAGAACCTGAGAACAACCTAGATCCCCCTCAACTGAAGAATGGATTAAAAAACTATGGTACATCTACACAATGGAGTACTACTCAGCAGTAAGAAAAAATGATATCCTAAAATTTGCAGGCAAATGGATGAATTTGGAGAATATCCTCCTGAGTGAGGTATCACAAACCCAGAACGATAAGCAGGGAATGTACTCGCACATTAGTGGGCTTTAAACAAAAAAGGAAAAAGCAAAGCATGTACAAGCTGCAAACCACAGCTTGGGACCTGAAACACCTTGGATGGGCACTTTGGATACCACTCCCTCCAGAGGAACACCTGACCCAGTCTTGATGTGGGGGTGAGGAAAGCGGATCTGCTGGGAGTAGATGTTGAAATAAGCCACATTGGGATCTTGGGATCTCTTGCCTTTGCTGGGGAGGAGATAAAGTGATGTGGAGAAGAGAGAGTGACTGGAAGGGACAGAAGGGGGAAGAGAGTTTGAACAAGGATATACACGGATAAAAAATATGACTTTATTCATAATTAAAAAAAGAATATAGGCATATACCACTGAGTTCCCAAAATAATTAGTTGACCTTCCTTTCTTCATGTACTAAAAGCTAATGCACACAGCTTTAACAAGGTAGTTTATCTCTATGTTAAGACGATTTTCTGTAAGAGTAATATAGAAATTTGAACAATTGTATTTTAGTTTTGATTAAGTACAGATACATATGTACCTTTGAACTTGCAGATTCTGTGTGGCTTTCTTAGCCTTCCTGGTGGCTCAGGACTCTCATCGTCTGTTATGATTGAAGTATAAAATGCCACCATACACATATACACATAGGCTCATAAGTTGGACACTTGATTCCCAGCTGGGGCTTGGCTATTTTGTGTAGTTTCTGGGAATCTTATGACGTGGACCGCAGTTGGAGGAGTTAAGTTGTATGCTGTATGAAATTTTTGGACAGTTTGGCCCAAGGTCTGAAGCCTATAGCTGTATAGTTTTTTAAAATGACTCAGACATTTATATTAATTATAAACTGTTTGACCTATGGCTTAGGCTTATGGTTAGCTACTTTTTGTATCTTAATTTATTTTTATTAATTTATGTCTTGTTGTATGGCTTGTGAGTTATCTGAGTATTTTTATACATTGTTTTTTGGGTGGCTAGATTGGGTCTCTCTTGACTCTGTCTTTTTTTTTTTTTAATCTTTGTTCAGATTTTTTTGTCTATTTTTAAGATGTTTTACCATAGGCATAAACAGATTTTTTATTATCTAATGATAATTTAAAGCATACAGAAAGACATCTCACAACACTTTTTTCTTTTCTGTCTAATCAAAAAGGTTTTAACTATAACCTAGTAAAACTATATGTAACAAAACAGCTATCAAACAATTATAGCATTTAATTTATTTGTATTTAGCAAAACTTAAAAAATATTTTATTATTTATTTTATTTTGTGAGTTTAAAATTTTATATTTAATTTATTTTTCATTATAATTAAGGAAAACTATAATTATAACTAATTTTTAATCATATTAAAGACTATCAGAGGATATAAAATTATCTGAGTAAGAAAAGACATAAAAAGTAACTTTAAAATTTAGTAATGACAGAGACATCTGGCTAACTTAATGGATGTTTTGTAATGTTACGGGCATTTATCTATAGTCTATAGGGCTAGAGTCTTTGGCATATTTTTTAGTGAAGTAGGAAATTTGAAGGACTGTTTTGTCTACTTTGGTATATTTTTTTAGTCGTTTTGTGTGTCTTGAAGAATGTCTGGCAATTTTTTGTAAAGTAGGAACAACTTGAAGGACTGTCTTGGTTTGTTTCATTAAAGTTTAAAGGTCATTTTTTAATGTAAAGTATTTAGAGATTAATGGTTTTTTTCAGATTCAAATAGATTTATGGCAGAAAAAGGCACACATTTTAGGGCTGTTTCTGATTCCCCACCCTGTCCTCACTTACTATATTCCATCTTCTATAAGATGAATAGCCTGGCCACATACTCTCACTACTAAAGCCTCACCATAGGCCCAGGAAAAAGACCCAGGTGAGCATGAATGAAACTCTCCGAAATTGTGAACAAGACAATTAATCCTCTCTTAGGTTGTTCTGTCGGGTAGTGGATAATAGTGCTAGAAGGTTAACTAACACACAAACACACGGTCATACTCAGTTAAAAATGATTAATTTTTTTTTCTTTTTCATCTTCTGTGAATCAACTATTTCTGCTTCCTCTAGGCATGGCATAAAGGAAAACACACCTTCTTAGCACTGTTGTAATTTATCTATTACTAAAAATACAAATTCAAATGAACTTCTCAGACAATTGTATCATAAATAAGTTTGAATTCTGTCAAACTTTCAGCATCTTTCCCCACTCCCAGTAGCACAGCATGAATCTATATATACTCCAGTACACTGCTCTTGGAAGACTATCTTACTGTTTCCAGTGGAAAATGACTCAAAGGGAGGTCAACAGTGGAAAGCATACTAGCTATGATATCAAATTCCCACTTTTAGAAATTCATTCTCTGGAAATAATCATAAGTTTGGTTTGGTCTATGGGTGTCCTTTACAGCATTGTGCATAACTATAAGAAACCATCAAATTAAATTTTCAACAGGAGGAAATGCCTATGTAAATAATTTTTACCCATAAAATGAAAGGCTATGAAGGTACTAAAATGTTTATAAAGCCATTTTAATGATATAGAAGTCAATTTTATTTATTACTAAGTAGAGATAAAAATAAGCAAGTTTCAAAGTATTCAAATAATGATGTAATATAATACCAATATTTTTAAATCTTATCTAAAACACTTATATAAAGCAAATATTAAATATTGTCACCATTGATGATAAAATAAAATGTAATTTACCTTTTAGTGCTTTTCAATATGTTGTACCATTTCTATGATGTATATGGCTTTCTCTTTTAAGGAAATAATAGTCACGTTCAGTCAGAACATTCCTCGGTTTATTTCCACTCTATACTTCTCAATAACATGAAGACTGTGACCTCTTTTATTTCCTACAAAATAGCTATTTTTGTTAAGAAAAATGATAATTCAATGCCAAAACCTAATCTCATAATTTAAATAATAAGATTTTATGTATGAATCATTTATTTCCTTCTGACCATAACTTTATTTATTCAACAAAATGTATTGAACACCAGCTATGCATCAGAGATTTAACAACTCAAAAGATCACACTATTTTCCACCATTTCATTATAGTGGGAGGTGACAGACACTACAGAAAAATAGACACACATTTGGCAGGAATCTGCAGTGCACAGAAATAAAGTAAGTAGAAGGTGGGAGGCACACAGTATCAAAGATTCTTGCTCTTCTTTATGCTGCTCAGGAAAGGCCTTGCTCTTTGGAGGCTATGGGAGTTAGGACTTCAGCAGAGATAGCAGAACAGAGAGCACAGTAGGTGCAAACAGGTGCAGAGCACTCAAGGAACACCCTGAGCTCATCAAAGCCTGAATGAGAACAGAAGGGAGTAGATGCACTCTTACAATAAACCTGTTACCAGCCCCAGAGGACCTTGAAGGGTCACTTTACCTTTTTCCTTTCAATGCTACATGTTGAACAATGCCTGTCACTCCTCCTTCTAGTGATTCCTCACTTAGAACTCTGGGAGAGTCATTTTCTCTCTCTACCATATATGCATCATTCACTGTATCCACTATATCTTCCTTTATTGCCAAAAAGCATCGCCTCATAGCAATAATATTTATGTATGTGGCTCTGAGTGGCCTTAGGGCAAATTATTCTAATGAAAATCAGAGACTTGACTAGGTTGAAGTGCACAGAACAACTGCTCATGAACTGGATGGTCTTCAGCTACCAGCAGGAACAAGCAGACAAGCCTACAGAGAAACCACTAAAGTAGCATTGATGTCACTCATCTAGTGGTTATCCTGCAGACAGGGCTGGTAAGAGCAATGGTGGGAAGGCTTCCAGCAGAGATGTCAAATTCTCCACAAGAAGACTCTGTTTCCTGCCTTCCTTAGAACTCAAAAGGATGAAAGCCATATCAGACATATTTGGCATGGGTTTTTCTTTCTTTTTTCTTTTCTTTCTTTCTTTTTTTTTTTTTTTGACTTCTTGTGTGGACTCTTACTTTTTTTAATTTTTGTTGCTTGAGAACTTAATATATGCATACAATGTGTTTTGGCCAACATACCCATTTACCCACCCTAATTCTCCCCCACTATTCCCTCCCTATCGCATATTTTTTTTTTACTTTTTTGTTGAAAAAAATTCTCATACCCACCACTGCTACCCCATCCTTCCCGTTCTCCCAGTCCTACCCCAGCCTCTCCCCTGCCCAGCCCCTGATTCATTCCCTAGACAGGGGGTGATAAAGCTATCATTTGGGTCAGTTACTTCAGTTTTCCTGACCAAGTAGTTTCAGCTGGAGTGTCATAACAACAATTCAAAATTCCTCTGGAAGGATGAATGTTTATGTTATGTCAGCAATCACATGCAAATGACTGACTACAGATCTAAAGGAAAGAAAGTCGTAAAAGTTATGTATAGAAATTCAGACTGGCAAGCAAAGGACTGCTTCAGGACACTGTGCACTGTGCAGATACCACATTCTTGTCCTGCCACTGGTATCATCTCATCCTTCTACATCTTGTATAGCGTTAGAGCTGCAAAAATAGTTCTTTCTTTTAGATTTCTCAGATATGTCCTCTGAGGAATTTCTAATAAGGCTTTCCTAAGATAGACTACTTCTCTTTGTCTAGGTGGGGGACTCAGAAATTTGCCACCTGGTTAAGTGCTTAAAATTTTTTAAATGAGTCTGTTTGGTCAGGTTGAAACTATCATAATTTTTCAACTAGCCATTTTTTTTAACTAGATGAGGGCTACAAAGACAAGAGGAAATGTGTAGTAATTCATCTATGCAGAAACTAATTAAGCACAAATTTGGGGGTGTTTAACTTTGTGCACTGGTACCCCAGGATTCCCTTAGTGCCAGGTAAAATGCTACCCCACTTTACAGATGGCCTTCATGGCCCTTCACTGATTTAACTAGAACAAAGTACATACTTTATGGTTTATTTTGAAGAAGCTAGCCATTATTTCTGGTTCAATGGGCTTACTAATTTTTTCTGTGAGCTCACATTTTTTTGTGCTGTTTTAAACAGAAATAGTCAAAAAAACAAACAAAACTTCAACATTAGTCAACAGATTGAATAGCTGTGAGTAGGGTTAAAATGTCCTGTCATGTGCGTGTGTGTGTGTGTGTGTGTGTGTGTGTATGTGTTTGTCCAAATGGCCAACATATTCTTGTTTATGATTTATTTGAAATATATCAGTATTTTGGCTTCATTTGCTAGTTGAAGTGTTTTTTTTTAATGTCTTCAAACAAGTCTTGTGGAATGTTGCTTATTTTAAATAGTTCATGATATCAGCATGTCAGAGGCTTAAAATCGCAGTTAAGAGTCTTTTTAACAAGGCTCAATAGGGCATGTATCCAAGCAAAATTTTACTGTCTTTAATCTCGAGCTTTATAGTCAGAGTTCACCATATCTATTTAATGTGAGGGAATGTGAACTGGCAACGCTTTATTCCATATGTTATATATTTATGAGACCTGCTTATTCAGAACTCACAGCCCAATTATTACCTAGCCAGAGACCTTATTTCTACATTCGTGTTTTCTCCTTGTGTACAGCTGTAAACCACAAGTGAAGCCTCTAATGTTAGACAAGGTGTATCCGTTAGTTCCTCTAAAAAGCTCTAACCACCGGAGTTCATTGATTTTTAGTTTCATATATCATTAATGAGGAGATTAGATACTTGTTTAGGAAGCAGAGCCCAGCTTAAGTGGCGCTTGTTCCTACAGCATGTACAGTTGAAGGCCTCAGTAAGCACTCTCATAGGTCACACCATAGAGCAAGCCTAAAGCAGAACATGTATGTGTTTCTGTAATTGCACTGTAACAATTGTTAAAAGGCATTCAAAATTAATAAGTGCAAAAAAGACAAAAATACTTTTATTTTTTCTGCTATCTAAGATGTTTACTATTAATTTCCCATAAGGGGCTAGCAAAATACCAAGTTCAGTTCTCAAGTGAAAACTAAATGCATCTTGATCACAAGTTGATGTTGACTGTGAGGAAAAAGAATATTTTAAGAAAAAGCAGGAATAGATTCAAGCTCTCTCTCTATATATATATATATATATATATATATATATATATAAAATTCCTTTTTTGTTGATATATATATACATATATATATATATATATAGCAACAGAAAAAGAATTTTAAAAAACATACTCAGGATAGTCTTTAAGTAGATGGAAGATTGTCAAATAACTGTGAGATACTATAAGAATTCATTGTCAGGAAACTAAACAAAGTGTGAAGGGAATGAAGGGCCTCAAGCAACATTGCCTGGCTGATTATGCATCCTGAACCAAGTGTGGGAAGCAACGTGTCCCTTGAAATAGGATGGAGCTGAGAGAGGGGTATTAGCATTTTGTGCATGTGGAGGCTTTTGTGTATGGTAAACAAACCATACTGTAAGAGATGGGCTGCTGGTCCCTAGGTATTCTAGCCAGAATAGGAAGAGAAGATCAATTCTCTTCTAACTCTTCTGCTGTGGGGAAAGAGAGAGAGAGAGAGAGAGAGAGAGAGAGAGAGAGAGAGAGAGAGAGAGAGAGAGAGGGACATGGTGAGGGGTGCAGAGGACATATATCTGAGAGAAAGTGTGATTAACCAGTGAGAAGGAAATGAAATGACACCATCTGTTTTCCTTACAAAATGTACTAAACCTTTAGCAATCTTGTGATTGGTCCTCTCTAATACTGAGGGAACCATTCATAATTTCTGAGCACAAAATTGATTTTATTGCAATAATTTATAGAGCTCTCAAATGGGTCATGTAAGAAGACTTATTCAGATACCATAGCAGCAAAATAACAGTATGATTTAAAATAAAGCAGATTCTCAATCTGGGGGATATGTATAATAAATATAGAGAAAGGGACTATTCCCCATATAGTGAGCTTTGAAAAGAAAAAAAAAACAGCACTAAAAATGAATAAACATCCTCAAAGAAAATAGAAGGCTGGTTAGAAGGTAGTCAAAGCACATGAAAAGAAACTGAATTCTGACAAGCATATTTTAAAATATTAACTTCTTTAATAATCATATAGGGCATCAATGAAAATAGTTGAGTATATAAATATTCTCTCAGAATTATTAAGCTATTCAGAACCTTTCTCCAAGTAATTTCACCTGTTCAAATGCATTTTTAATAAAAAAAAAAACTATGACTAATGTCAATATGTAGAATAAGGTCTGGGAAATTCTAAATGTTCTATCAAAAAGAAATACTGAGAAAAATTATGACAGTGACACTGTTATATCCAGACATTAACATCATATGATTCTAGTGACATAAGAAAGTGGTTGGGATATGACCTACATGAAGAAACCTGAGGAAAACATTTACTATACTATAAACACAATTGTGGAATATACACAAGGAACACAAAAATGAAATGTTTCAATATCTTAACATTAGTTGGATCAACACTATACAACTGTTGGTAACTGACCCTTGACAAAGGCCCTGGGTATGCTGAGACAATATCTTACTTCAAAATTAATTTTAAGAATACAGATTAAAATAGATATCTAAGACATGCACAAATCTTGTGAGGTGTGTTTAACCATTTAACATTGTGATATGGCCTTGACATCTTCAAAGTCTAAACTCAAGAGTTGCACCAAATTACTAAAAGAAAAAAGAAAAAAAGGAAAAAAAGAAAACACACATTAAAAACTCTCATTCATTTTTCAAGGAAGTTTAAACTTACTCTCTTGGGCCTTATTCATTTTTTAGTATTTTAATTAAGCCTGTAATATGTTTTTGATACCTAATCATACTTTCTTGTTGAAAATATATTCCTTTCATACAATATTTTCTGACCATGGTCTCCTCTAGCTGCACCTCTGACCTCTTCCTCATCAGCCCAAATGCATGCCCTTTATTCCTCTCTCTCATTTAAAAATACATGAGCAACAACATCAAAACCAATATAAAACCAGAGGAGGCCAAAACAAGCAAATGAGGTATGGGGAAGTTGAAGAAAAGAAACAAGACACACATGCAGATGCAAAAACATACACTCTCATGCACAGAAACCTCACAAGAACACAAAGGTGGAAACCATAGTATAAACAAACTGCCTGTAAAATTAGAGTAAGGAAGAGGGCATTATGGGACATAAAATCCTCCAGAAATATCAATGAGTCCATTTTGTGTTGGCCATTGACTGCTGGGCATTAGGCCCAATCTTAACCATCAGTGGTCACAACAACCCATCCCAGTAGAAATCTATGTAATAAGCACTATTTTAAATTTTTAAAAATCTTAATTTTTGTTTTGAATTTGAATTTTTAATTCAACTAAGGCATGCAAAGTCCAGGCTTTTATTCATGCTAGTTATGTGCCCAACCAATGAGTTATACCCATGGCTGATAGATACCTATGTCAAAAATATGTGTGTTCTTTTCTTAGAAAAATTTCAAATAGAATATTAAATGTCCTTTACATTACTCACCCCCCCCCCCTTCTTGTTCCAGAGATTATTTTCAAGGCACACAGTGGCTCAGGAGTACATTTTTCCTTTCATACAAAATAATTGCCAAGTTCAATCCACTTTTGGATTACAGTGAATTGCTACATTACTAGACATAAAAAGATGATTGGGCCCTTACAGACACTACACACCACTATTTCCAAATACAGCTTGTGGGCTTGGCTGAAGGAGAGTCACATTCTCTGTACTATCTAAGTGCCAAAGGCCCAAGATGTGATCTGGTGTTAATTGACTGCACAATTCATAGCAAATCAGCAACCAGGACTCCCTGCTTCCAAATAGCATGGTTGATGAGAGCTGGGGCTAGCCAGGATGTCAATAAGATTTCATCTTCAAGCAAGTGCAAAAGTGAATTCAATTTTGCTCTCATTCTTTGCTTTCTCCTTATTCAGCTAACAACACTTGAGAAGATAATTTGGAAAAATTATTTTTTGCAAGTACAAAAGTAATAATAATAATGCCCCTCTCTATTGAGACTTGACCTCTGATAGCTTTCTATGCAAGATCTTGAGAGAAGTAGAAAACTGAGAGGGTGAAGGGGGAAATCTTTCGAAGCAGCATGCCTCTAAATTGATACCATGTAAACCTCTCAGTGTATTGGGGAACCACTGCTGGGGGTAAATGAAATGAATTCACTGGGGCATCTAATCCTATTCCTGGAACATTTAAACTGTTTAAATGCACTGGCGAGCAAACAAACTTCAAAGTGATCATTACACCCCAGACACTGTTGCTTGTGTGGCTGAAATCTTTATAAGATTAGCCCCCCACGGGGAGAGAAGTTAAAGGCGGCCAGAACCACTTTGAAACTGTCAGGAGGATACCCATTTACAGGCAGAGGAGCAGGGCAAGCATTGCCCTGCCTCCACTCAGGAGCAGCTGAGGGAGCTTCAGTCTCCTTGCTAGCCTTTGGCGTCCTCATTTCTCTGACCATTGCAAACGCATGCGCTCTGCAAACATCAGATGGCATGGCTGTCAAAGTCTTTGAACAGTTAGCAGAATGTCCACCTCTGTCAGCGAGCTCTCTGACAAAGATGTAAATGCTGCATAGCAATATGATAACAATACCATAAAAGAATATGACTGAAATGACAGTTACTGTTTTGTTTCACACACACACACACACACACACACACACACACACACACACACACACACACACACACACGAAGAACAAGCTGGAAAAGAAATAATATAGTTAGGTACTACTATTTTTCTTTCAGATTCTAGGTTCTTCTTGTCAAGTGAAGCATGTCCTGTGGCTTTTTCTCTGTCTTCTTTATGCCAGTTCCTACATTTACAATAAAAACATAGTATTTTATTAATTGACCTGTACATAAACTTCAATTATTTCTAAACTAGAAAGGAGATTTTTATTTATGCAGTTGGTTTATAAATAGCAACTTCAGTTCATTTGCTCAACAGTGATTTGCCAATTTGGCTTCACTGATTTGAAGCTGGGAACAAGCTGACCAGATGAGGTGAGCAGAGGGAGAATGGAGTGTGTGGTGTTCACGGAGAGGAACAGAAAATGACAAAGGATGCTCTGTTCTGCCCCTGGTCTTTATGATACATTTCTTACATTGTACATACCATACAGAAATTTGTCCTATCAATTTACAAACTCAGATTTCAGAGATTCAAGTCATTTCTACTTGACTGATTTTGTCGACTCCCACTGAGAAATGTATAAAAACCTGAATTAACTTGTAGTAGGCATACTTTCAGCACAGTGATGTCAAACTGAGTCCCTTCTAAATATGACATGCTTTTCCAAAGTCCTGAGAAAAAGATCCTTCCTTGGGCGATCTTAGAGGATCTTGGAATGACCTCCATGGAGATGCATAGTAGCTTTCTATTTGGGTATATTTTCTTCTAAGGCTTCTATGTGTTCATAAAACCATTATGATCTTACTGTAAGCAGGTTAAAAGGTGAACCATGTGGCTGAATTATACCAATCAGGTACCTAGAAAAGATATTTTAAAATCCTAACCTTGAGTGAAAAAGAAAAATGAGAAAGAGGGTAGAGATGAATACAGAGAGAGAGACGTGGATGCAGAGCAGGAGAAAAACAAAGACAGAGAAAAAGAGATAGAGTCAGATACACAGAGACAGAGAGAGACCATCAGACAAAATGTCCAGAGTTCATCCAGTCCGTAGAGTACATCAAAATCTGCCTTTCTTTATCTTGCTCCAGCAGAGGCACCATGCCAATATCACAGCCTAGTAGTTGCCACCAAAGATTCATTAGACCATTGTTCTAAGGATTAACTTATACTCAAGTAGAATATAGGTAAGCTCATTGCAGAAGTAATGTAGAGCACTGTCTCCCTTATTCTTTCTGTCTCTCTCTCTGTCTCTGTGTCTCTCAGCCTCTTCCCTCTCTTTCAGTTCCTCTGACTTCCCGCCCCCCCTTCCTTCCCTCCACACATTCTTTCTACAAGAGTAAACTAATTCTGGGCATAGAATGAAAACATTAGACTATTCATGAACACTGACCTGATGTGGGTTTTGTCTCATGATTCCCCATGAGTCATAAATCTAGTCAGATCTTTCTCAAGTTGGGAGTTAAAACTTAGCCACGTCCATGGCCTTATTCACTCGAGAATTAAAAACTGGCTGCACGGGTACAAGATTCCCTCTCACTTCTACCTTGTTATGATTCTGATTTTCTTGCCCTTTAGCCCCATTCTGCATCTTTTTTTACTGTGGACTCCACCTTTTTGTAGGTAAACTTGCTTATTTGGTATGAAATAGATATAAAAACATCAACAAAAATGAAACCATTCTTACCATTTTCAGAGAAGCTTTCCTCCTGTTCTTGGGAGAATTGCCCTTTGTTTCTTCTTAGCGATTAATATTTGCCCAGCTGGCAGAAAGTTTTACACAAATGAACCTGTGTAATAGGGTGTTAACCTGTAATAAGGGTTTGTCACACACAGTCACACGACAGGAGATCTGCCATTGATTTTTCAGTAAATATGGCAAATGGTGAAAAATACAGTATGTATCCCAGAGCACTAAATTTTTCAGTGGCCATTTGTCTTTTCCGCTGCTTTCAATTCTGCTGTCTTCAGGTGATATTTAATAAAATAGTCCCTTTCCTCAGAGTGTGAGCTTCATTCACATGGAGAATGGAGCCTTTCCTGGTCTTGGCACCTGCTTTGCTGCTCCTGAATTTATAAAGCCCACCTTCCTTCTTTGGTAAGAAATGAGAAACAATTCATGTAGAAAAAAAAGGGGGTTCTATCATGTGATTAAAAAGTGGGCAGATTTGACAAAATCCAACACACCTTTATGATAAAAGTCCTAGAAAGATCAGGAATACAGGGAAAATATCTAAATATAATGAAGGTGATAGAAAAGAGCCAACAGTCAACATCAAAATAAATGAAGAAAAATTCAAAACAATCCCACTAATATCTGGAACTAGACAAGGCTGTCCCCTCTCCCCTTATCTAGTCAACATAGTTCTTGAAGTTTTAGCCAAACCAATAAGAAAACCAAAGGAGACTAAAGGGATGCAAATTGGAAAAGAAGTAGTCAAACTATCTCTTTTTGCAGATGACATGATTATATACATAAGTGACCCACAAATTTCTACTGAGGAACTTATAAAGCTGATAAACACCTTCAGAAATGTAGCAAGATACAAGATTAACTCAAAGAAATCAGTAGCCCTCCTATACACTAAAGAAAAAAGGGCTGAAAAAGAAATAAGGGAAACATCACCCTTTATAATCACTGCAAATAGCATTAAATACCTTGGAGTAACTATAACCAAAGAAGTATCAGATCTATTTGACAAAAATTTTAAATCTCTGAAGAAAGAAATTGAAAAGAATATAAGAAAATGGAAACATCTCCCATGTTCCTGGATAGGTAGGATCAACATAGTAAAAATGGCAACTCTACCAAAAGCAATCTATAGATTCAATGCAATTCTCATCAAAATTCCATCACAATTATTTTACAAACCTTAAAATAACAATATTCAATTTTATTTTGAATAACAGGAAAGCCAGGATTGCCAAAACAATTATGCTCAACAAAAGAACCTCAAGAGGCATCACCATCCTCTACTTCAAATTATGCTACAGAGCTATAGTAATAAAATCAGCCTGGTACTGGCATAAAAGCACCTGTGGATCAATGGAACCAAACTGAAGACCCAGACATTAACCCACACACCTATGAACACTTGATTTTTGACAAAGAGACCAAAAATATTCAATGGAAGAAAGATAGTATCTTCAACAAATGGTGTTGGCATAACTGGATGGTAGTGTGTAGAAAAATAAAAATAGATCCCAACCTTGCACAAAATTAACTCCAAGTGGATCAAAGACCCCAACATAAACCCAGCCACTCTAAACTTGACAGAAAAGAAAGTAGGAAATACCCTCCAATGCATTGGCACAGGTGAACACTTCCTAAATATAACACCAGTAACACAGACACTAAGAACAACAATCAATAAGTGGGACCTCCTGAAACTGAGAAGCTTCTGTAAGGCCAAGGACACAGTCAATAAGACAAAACGACAGCCTACAGAATGGGAAAAGATTTTTGCCAACCCTACAAGTGACAGGGGAGTGCTCTCTAAAATATATAGAGAACTCAAGAAACTAGAGCCCAAAACCTTAAATAATCCAATTAAAAATGGGTTATTTAGTTCAGAACTAAAAAGGGAATTCTCAGCAGAAGAATTACAAATGGCTGAAAGGCACTTGAAAAAGCGCTCAACATCTTTAGCCATCAGAGAAATGTGAATCAAAACAATTTTGAGACACCACCTTACACCTGTCAGAATGGTATTCTGATTAAAAACACAGATGACAGTTTATGCTGAAGAGGCTGCAGAGCAAGGGGAACACTCCTCCATTGTTGGTGGGAGTGTAAACTTGTTCAGCCACTTTGGAATACAGTGTGGTGATTTCTTAAAAAACTGGGAATCAATCTCCCTAAGGATCCAGCAAGCCACTATTGGGTATATACCCTAAAGATGCACATTCACACTCGAAAGGCATTAGCTCAACTATGTTCATAGCAGCATTATTCATAATAGCAAGAACCTGGAAACATCCTAGATGCTACTCAACGGAGGAATGGATTAACGAACTCTGGCACATCTACACAATGGAGTACTACTCAGCAGTAAGAAAAAATGATATCCTAAAATTTGGAGGCAAATGGATGGATTTGGAGAATATTCTCCTGAATGAGGTATCACAAAGCAGGGGATGTACTCACTCATTAGTGGATTTTAAACAAAAAAAAAAGCTAAACATGTCCAAGCTGCAAACCACAACCACTGAACAGCTTGGGACTTGAAACACCTTGGACAGACACCTCCTGAGGAACACCTGGCCCAGTCTGGATGTTGGGGTGAGGAAAGTGGATTAGCCTGGAGTGGACGCTGATCTAAGCCACCTTGGGACCTTAGGACCTCCTGCCCTTGCTGGGGAGGAGATGAGGAGACAGGGAGAAGAGAGAGTTACTGGGAGAGGAGGGAGGGGGTAGTTTGAACAATGGGATACATGGATAAAAAATTGAGACTTCATTAATAATAAATTAAACAATTGATAGTCATTATCTCTTCCAAAGAATAAAACCGCAACTGAATTTTTTAAAAGTGGGCAAAATCAAGCCTTTCCAATATCATTTTTGCACTCAAATCCTTACAGGCTAAAAAACAAAGTTTTTTTTTTAAGTGTCACAAAGGCAATACTTGGATATGAAGATTATTAGAAATTTCTTCTTCCTTTTGATGTAACCTTAAAATGTTGCTTTGGGAAGTTGGGTACCTTTGCTTATTACTCTTTTTCCAGCATAAGAGAAATTGCCACAATCTCTAACTTGACAGTTTTTAAGTCAGATAAGGTCACTGTGTGACTACAGTGACTTCTCCCTCCACACACAAGGCCACTTACCTTGCAGCACAGTTGTTCCAGCCTCAGAAAGCTGCCTTTGTCATCAAGGTGGGGGTGTATAAGACAAGCCACTGTGCCTGGCCCAGAATGCACCTGTACTCCCAATAGCATGAAGAGTACTTTAAGGAACTTGGCAGATTTCTCTGAGAAAGAGGGGCCTCTGAAATTGGGAATACAAAGAGTGTAATATTCACTTAGTTGTGCTATGGACTTTGACTATGAAGCATCTAAAGAAGAGATACAACCTGTTTCTTGTCCTCAGGGAATGTGTGGACTATTAAACAGAGTCAGTTGTATAGATGCTATTCAGTAATATGTAGACTAGCCTTGGAAGTCTGTGCGTGAATGCCCCAAGTTCTGTGATAAGAATGTGCCTTCATGAGGTAGAGGAGAATTAAAACTGCTGCCTATGTCTGTTTTTTCTTGGATCATGATGGATGATGTTTGACTTTTCAGAGGGTTTTATAGTTTAGTCACAGACAGGATGCTTCCTTCTTTGCCACCAGGTTCCAGCCTAATTTGCATACACCCTCTGTCTTGTAAGGCAGATAGTTATAAAACCAAAGTCACTCGCTGTCTCTTTCTGCAATGACACCATTTCAAAATATAAAACCATATCGTCTTAGTGTTGCCTTGAGCACAAGCTTTCAGGTGACATTGAAGGTCTGGATTTCCAGTGTGTAATCTCTCTTTTGATTTTAACTATATATATTTTAGTTGATTCATGCATTCAGCTAGCATAAAAATATCTTTAAGTATAGTATGTTTTTAATATTTGTACAAGAGCTCATTGGCCATGTTTGTGCTCTTGGCCTGAAAAAGAAGTGATGCTCCATTTGTTAGCTTAAAGATACTTAGGGTACCTCCAATTAAACTCTTTTCTAAGTAATTTTAGTGATAGTCAACTCTACCCACAGTCCCACTTTGATAAACCCTCCCACCCCTTTCAATACTAACCTCCCTGCCTGTTCTCCTTGTTCCTTTCATGTCACTGTGTCTTACAAAGGTGATACTGCAACTCCCACAACCATAGGTTGCCAAGTAAAACATCCAGTGGTACTTTTAAAACCCCCCAAACAATGCAAGCTATTGCTTTTGCTTTGGGTTTTCCATAAAATCCTGACTATATTCCTGAAGAGGTCATACACTTTAGTTACTGAATATGGAGAAGTCAAAGTATAAATTTACATCTTGCTTCCTTTCTCTCACAGTCCCTGATGGTGCTGTAGAGGCTTTTAGGGAAGAAAAATCATCAAGAGTCTTACCAAGCTGTAAGTCTTAAGGATCACTGTCACGGCTGGCAATATATGCCAATGGTTGCAATAATGGCACAAATGTCACAGGGCAACCAATCAATTGGATTTAAGGAAGAGACACATGCCTAATACTATAATCTGGTCAGGAACCAATGATTAATGAACTTATGGGATCTACTACTTTTTCTCTAAATGTACACAGTATCAAACTTGCCTCTAAATTAGTCCTATACCCATAGATCAGTGCAACTATTAGGCCTCATTAGAGAAGCTTCTCTGTAAGGTAGATGGTGGTTAATGTAGAAATGCAGAGTTGGGCAAAGTGTAGAGATGAGTGTCTGTGAACTGTTTGTTCAGCCACAAATGAGATTATCAGATTCCTCTACCCATGTCTCATGGATCATTGTAGAAGAAGACATGGAAAGATTGTAAGAGGCAGAGGTCAGGGAGTAACAGAATAAAACAGTGTCTTCTATACGGCAGAACCACTGCCCTTTTGAACTACAGTAGTCATGGCCATCTGCAAGGAGACTGGAGACACTCATGAGCTACAACTCCTGATATCATTGAAGACAATGCCAATGCAAGGGAACTGACTATCACTTGTGGCCATGTTGGTGTATGTGGACCTTGCTGTCCTGTGGGGCAGACCAGTCTGAGGTGCCTGCATAGCCACATGGGGCCAGGGCCAAGCTGCTGTCATAGGCCATGTTTGGCCCTAGGATAGCTGGCTCTGGCCATTGCTAGACACTTCAGCAGGAGGGCTGGAACATCCACTACATAGGAGAGCTGACACCAGAAAGGACAACTGACCCTGATAGATGGGCCTAGGAGAGTCAGTTCTGCCCCTCACCTGAGCCAGTGGTGGTCTCAATGGCTCAAACAAACCAGCTCATCTACCACCCAGACCCTTACTGGGGCTTGGGTTGGCCCACCCTAACAGCAGCCCCATCTATGACCTGCTGGAGTGTGTAAAAGGACAGGTCATGCGGAACAATAACCACAAGATCTCTATGACCCAGGTCTACAACAGAATATCTGAGAGGAGTTTCAATGGGGGCCCAGTGATGATGGTGTACCAGAAACCAGAGACTGTGAACTGGACCAATGACTCATTGTAATGAACATTTGCAGGTGGTACTGACTGAACAAATGGGATCTACTGCTTGACACACTGGAACTCCTGATGACACTAAGATGTATGAAGAGGTATTGAAAGAATGGAGAAGCAAAGTGGCTTGTTTTTTTTTTTTTTTTTTGTCTTTAATTAATTCAGGAAACATGCTGCAAAGGTGAAGGGCAGATAAGGAGGACCTGGGAAGTGATCAGGATTGGGGAGCATTATCTGAAATTTCCAAAGAATCAATAAAGGATTATGCTTAAAATAAAATAATGTTATTATTAATAATGCTATTCAAACATGCCATTCCATTTTTTGTGTGTGCATATACATGTTGTGTAAATGCTATATGTGGTTGTTAGAGTATGTATACATGTGTGCACCGGTATGCACTTTTGTTTGGAAGTTAGACATTAAAGCCAGGCGTCCTTCTCAACATTTTTTTGAAGTTTGATCAGAATACACCACTGTGGCCAGCTCCTACATGAATCTCAACTCAGGTCTGCAGGCTTGTGTGACTGCCCGTTACCAACACAGTCGTCTCCTTAGCCAAAGTTTTTCTTTTTTTTTTTTTTTTGGTTGTATATAGCAATATTTGAAAACTGTTTTCATCATCATTTTACCACTTCTATTATAGAAGATAATATTTTCTCTTTGACACCTGACATGCAAAGATGGTAGCCAATTGCTACGTCTACAGAACCACACTGATTTCTGATACTCGTTTGGGACATTGTAACCATGCATCACACATGAGTGTATTTTGAAGAGACCTGCTGTTTTGTTGGCTGTGGGTTTAAATCAGTTTGTTGAACACTTGTTTCTGATAGCTTTACACTCCAAAGAAATTAAAATGGGGCATCTTCATTTCAAACTGACCCAAGTGAGGAAGAAAACAATCTCCAAGGAATTGTCCCGCGGGCATTTATGACCAGATCCTGGGAATTTACTGCTGCACCTGCAGCTCTTCCTGTCAGCAACACAGAGTGACAGCATTGTGCTGCTCAATGCACACTTTGGAAATTGTGCTTTAAATCCACTGGAAAAGCTCCTGAGACCACTGGAAAGCCAGCAGAGTACCTCTTCCTGACCTCCTTGTCTCAGTTCTTCATTTTCCTAGAAGTAAATCAAACTAACTTTCCTGTAATTTTTTTTATAGTCTAGTTGCCATCTTCCTGTCTCACATTTTCCTGTGACACCCCAAGCACACACACATCTCTCTCTCTCTCTCTCTCTCTCTCTCTCTCTCTCTCTCTCTCTCTCTCACACACACACACACACACACACACACACACACACACACAGAGAGAGAGAGAGAGAGAGAGAGAGAGAGAGAGAGAGAGAGAGATAAGCTAATCCCTAACTTTGTAAATGCCACTGTTCAAGGCTCCCATTCATCAATTCTCCTCACTCGTAAGTGAGTTTGGTAAATATGATTCTTGTATGAACAGCTTGGTTTTCATACCATTTGGAATTCAACTTTGGTTAGAGGGGGAAATGACTGAAAATCTAAAATATCCTGTTCTTATCAACAGCCTTCTACTTTGCATTTCTTCTCAATGACTAAGTGCTGGAATGTTTTACTTACCCCATAACTATTTTTAAACTCAAGAGCCTAACTTGTTATTTAATTGAATATATGGTTTTCCTTTGCAAAACTTAATGAAAAAGAAGTTCATAAATGCTAACTTTAGCTACCAAGAAAATAGGGAGTGAGGGTGGGCAGAAAGCAATTTGTGCTTTAAAACAAAAAGCATCCTTTATTGTCTTGTGATTTTCCGAGTAAACAGGGCTCTTCTTGCTAAACTAGGTAAAATCAAGAAAAAAGAGTATCAACCTTACAGAGTAGAAAATGTCTGTATTGAGCAAGAATACATAGGGTTTTCCTAAGAGTAATTGTAGCTCTAGTAGGGGGTTTATCCCAGGATTTGTAATACTCAAAAGACTAAGGCATACACAGGAGCTGGCAGTCATCTGGGGAACTGAACATTTGGTAATCTGCTAAATTCAACCAAAAACATTCCAGTTTCAAACCTGTGCTTTCTCCTCAATAGTGAGTCATTTTGTCTGAAATATCCTGCAAATAATTTGTTTCAGTTCATTTTTCTACTAGTGTAGACAGAGGTTGGATGTCATATTTAGATTCACTTCTCAGAGGTAGGAAAATTTTAGAGAATATTGTCTAAACCAAGGTATTTTGAACATATCTCCATTTATAACTTCTTTATTTAAGTATTAATTTTTAAAGATACCTCTCTCTCTCTCTCTCTCTCTCTCTCTCTCTCTCTCTCTATCTCGTGTGTGTGCATGTGTGCGTGTGTGTGTGTGTGTGTGTGTGTGTGTGTGTGTGTGTGTCCACAAGTGACTATAGATGCCTAAGGAATTTAGAAGATCTCCCTGAGCTGGAGTAAGGAGCAATTGTGAACAAGTGTTTGGAGCTGAACTGCATCATCTGCAAGCAGATGTATATATTTTACATAAAGAATCAGATATTGGTTCATGTGAAACTGCAGGTTATGCAGCATCTTCACCATTACTCAAAGTACATCAGTATTTTGATTTTATAATCTATAATCATCAGTCTGAGAAAATCACTTCACATAGATATATAGTAAGTCACATACATGTTTGAACCTATTTTTATAATTACTAAAAACTGTGTATTGGTTCCAGAACAAAATTCATTTAAAATTTTATAGAAAATTAAGTCACCAGCTCAACTAAAAAGTAGCAAAACTCAACATTCTAAGACAATACAATCCAGAGACATGCTCATTCAGTACTTAACATGATGAGAAATGATGGTAGTAAAATAGATATAAGTGCCAGTTTCATAATCATAACACAATTACAGGAACCATAACACATTCAGATATTAACTGTGGTATTTCAAGTGGTGTTTCTTGGCTGTGCATGGTATGGAGGCATGCTTAGCGCAGAGTGAGTGTTCTGTGCCTAGAACAAAGCTCCTGTGACATTCCATGGTGCAGCAGAGTGCTGCCAGAAACACCTGAGATTCATTGCCCATTTTATCTTCAATTAAAGTTTTAGCAGTTATGAGTTGAGAACTATTAACCATCACCAAGCTCATTGCAACCTCCATATTCAGTACAAAACCCCATCTGAGGCTGTGATTTCATATGCAATCTTATAACAATTTCTCAGTATAACATAATTCAATAAATAAATATGCATTAAGACTAACTTACACACTCTAATAGTTTTTCTTATTTAGAAAAATAGGGAAGCTAAATGTGTTGCGCTGGAACTACGCCTTCGGCTCTGAAAAATAGGGATAGTGCCTTAGTATAAATTACCTTAAAGCTCAAACATCTGAAAGGGAATCAGATTTGAGCACCTCAGATGTTTTTGCATGTCATCCTTGTGCAGGGGAAACTTATTCTTCCTTTTTGAAAGGCTAATTTTTGTACATATGTACATGTGTTCTGCTTGTATGTGAATACCAGTGAGGACTGGAGAAGGGTGTTAGATGCCCTATATCTGTGATTGCAGGGTGTTGTGTACATCTTAGGAAGCACTCTTGAACACTGAGTTAGTCTTCTGTTCCTCCTTTAATATTCTTAATGGCAAAAATAATTAAGTCCATGTATTTTAAAATATGAGAAAGGCAAAGCAGGTAGAGAACTTAGCATGTGAAAGTTGTTATTACAAACCTCCCCTTTCTTTCTTCCTTTACACAACTAAGACATAAGTTCAAACTGTGGAATGATATAAGAGTTCACGCAGTACTAACAAAATTTGGGGGAAAAATATGAGCCAAGATATAATGTATATAACTGATTTTTGAGTAAATAGGAAAATATATATAAGAGGAAAAATATCTGAACCTAAAGATAGTCATTTAGCTACATTCAGTTTGGAATTTCATCCATGAAACTTGCTAAAAGTCAGAAAATCTTTTAAGTTTTTAATAATTTTATAAACATAGGATATAAGTCATCCATAAGACAATAGAATTTTTACATTACCATTCATTCCTACAGAACTCTCAAATACACATAGTTGTTTTGTCTTTCAGGAGCTTCCACATATAGAATATTATGAAGATTATTAACAATAGAGATATTAAAATAATTAGTTGGCTTTCCTGACACTAAAGAACTCTCAAGTATTCAAAAAACTAAAAAATGATACTGTGGACCAGTGGTTGGCATCAGCCACAGGACCAGCTAATAATGAGAATAGACAACTCCCAACAATGAAATTCTATTCATCTGATATCAACCAGGATGCACTGGATAGATGTCAACTAGATTGCACTTAGTTACTGGAGGCCCTGGACACCCAGCCATCATGAAGCTGAATAGCATAGACCACGGTCTCCTCATCTTCTTAACAATTATAGACACTTTCACAGACACTACACATAACTTACTATGTTGCAAGTTCTGGCAAATTTTTTCCACTTTTAATTACAAGCAAACTAAATACAAAGGAAACAATATTTAACTATGACTAAGTATGGTCTAGTGAGATAGAAAGAACCAAATCTCGAAAATTAATTAAGAAAACAAAACAAAAATATAGGAATGCATTTACTATAGAAAGAATTTATTTTGTGTTCTTCATAAAGCATAAGACAAGATAAACTTTATTAAAGAAAATAAGATTAAAAAGGCTCATCAGAGACTGATGTGTAAAGCAAGCCAGACGCATTGGGAAGGAAGTTCATAGTGTCATTTTTTTGTATTTCTCTTACTCATATTAATAAAGTAAAGAAAAAGATGAAAGCAACCATCTCCACTACTATAAAAATCAAGACCCAGTCACAATACCAGACCTCAAGTTATAGAAATAACTGTCATCTACACTGAATTCAGAGTGAGGTAGAAGAACCCCACGATCAATTAAAAGGGACCAAGATAGACATTACTTATTCATCACAGGAAAATTAGTCAACAGGAGATTTCAATCCTGAATATTTATGCCCCTAATATAAGGTCACCTATCTGTGTAAAAGAAATACTGCTAACTCAAATCCCATATCAATTCCCACACCCTAATAGTGGGAGACTTCAATACCTCACTTTCACCCCTGGATAGGTCAACCAGACAGAGACTCAAAAGAGGAATAAGGAGTCTAACAGAAGTTATGATACAAATGGATTTAATAGATATTTACAGAAGCTTCCACTCAAATGCAAAGGAATATACATATTTCTCAGCACCACATGGAACTTTCTCTAAAATTCACCATATAATTGGTCATAAAGCAAATATCAACAGATACGAAAAAAATGGAAATAATCTCTTGTATCATGTTGAACCACCAGAGGCTAAAGTTAAGAGTTCAACAACATCAAAAATCACAGAAAACCTACCAACTCATGGAAACTAAACATCACTCAGTTGAACCACTTCTGGGTCAAGGAAGAAATTAAGAAAGAAATCAAAGTCTTCCTAGAATTTAATGAAAATGAATCCACAATGTACACAAACTTGTGGAACACAATGAAGGCAGTCTTAAGAGGAAAATTCATAGCACGAGATGCCTGTATGAAAAGCCTAGAGAAATCTCACACTAGAGAACTAACAACACAACTGAAAGTCTTAGAACAATAAGAAGCGAACTCACCTAGAAGGAGTAGACAGCAGGAAATAATCAAACTTAGAGCTGAAATCAATGAAATTGAAACAACAACAACAACAACAAAAAACAATACAAAGAATCAATGAATCAAAGAGTTGGTTCTTTGAGAAAGTCAACAAGATAGATAAACCCATATTAAAACTAACCAAAAAGCAGAGAGAGAGAGAGTATCCAAATCAACAAAATCAGAATGAAAAGAGGTATATAAAAAAAGATCCGTGGAAATCCAGAGAATTATAATGTAGTACTTTTAAAATCTATATTCCACAAAAATGGAAAACCTAGAAGAATTAGAAGAAATGGACAGCTTTTGGGACAGGTACCATTTACCAAAATAAAATGAAGAACACATTAATTGCCTAAACAGACATATAACCCTAAAGGTAATTGAAGTTGTCATTAAAAGCCTCCCAAGTAAAAAAGCCAAGGTCCAGATGTTTTCAGTGCACAATTCTACCAGACATTCAAAGAAGAATTAGAATTACTACCACTACTCCTCAAACTATTTCATTTGGTAGAAACTGAAGGATTATTGCCAAATTCCTTTTATGAGACCACAATTACCCTAATACCCAAGCCACTCAAAGACACAACAAAGAAGGAGAATTACAGGTCAATTTTCCTCAAGAATATTAATGTTAAAATTCTCAACAAAAATTTGGCAAACTGTATACAACAATATATAAAAAATATCATCCACCATGGTCAAGTAGGCTTCATTCCAGAAATGCAGGAATGGTTCAACATACAAAAAAATGTAAATGTCATCCATCATATAAACAAACTGAAGGGAAAAAAAACACATGATTATATCCTTAGATGTTGAAAAAGCCTTTGACAAAATCCAACACTTCTTTATGATTAAAGCCCTGGAGAGATCAGGAATAGAGGGAGAATATCTAAATATAATAATGGTGATCTACAAGAAGCCGACAGCCTGCATCAAACTTAATGGAGAAAAACGCAAAGTAATCCCACTAAAATCAGGAACTAGACAAGGATGTCCTCTCTCCCCTTATCTATTCAATATAGTTCTCCAAGTTTTAGCTAAAGCAACAAGAGAATGTAAGGAGAATAAGGGGATACAAACTGGAATAGAAGAGGTGAAACTATATTTGCAGATGATATAATTGTATACATAAATGACCCACAAAATTCTACCAGGGAACTTCTACAGCTGATAAACACCTTCAGCAATGTAGCAAAATACAAGATTAACTCAAAGAATTAGTAGCCCTCCTATACACTAAAGATAAAAGGGTTAAAAAAGAAATAAGGGAAACATCACCCTTTATAATCACTGCAAATAGTATTAAATACCTTGGAGTAACTATAACCAAAGAAGTAACAGATCTATTTGACAAAAATTTTAAATCACTGAAGAAAGAAAATAAAGAGGATATCAGAAAATGGAAAGGTCTCCCATGTTCCTGGATAGGCAGGATCAGCATAGTGAAAACGGCAATTCTACCAAAAGCAATCTACAGATTCAATGCACTGTCCATGAAAATCCCAACAAAATAATTTACAGCACTTGAAAGAACAATACTAAACTTCATTTGGAGTAACAAGAAAGCCAAGATTGCCAAAACAATTTTGCTCAAAAAAAGAAAGTCAGGAGGCATCACCATCTCTGACTTATATTATAGAGCTACAGTATTAAAAACAGCCTGGTACTGGCATCAAAACAGACTTGTGAATCAATGGAATAGAATTGAGGATCCAGACATTAACCCAAAAACCTATGAACATCTGATTTTTGACAAAGAGACCCAAAATATTCAATGGAAAAAGGTAATCTATTAACAAATGGTGTTGGCATAGTTGGATGGTAGTGTGTAGAAAAATGAAATTACATCCAATCTTGTCACCCTGCAGAATACTTAAATCCAAATGCATCAAAGACCTCAACATAAAACCCAGGCACACTAAACTTGATAGAAAAGAAAGTAGAAAGTAAACTCCAACACATTGGCACAGGTGAACACTTCTTAAATATAATACCAGTGGCACAGACACTAAGAACAACAATAAATAAGTGGGATCTCCTGAAACTGAGAAGCTTCTGTAAAGCCAAGGACACAGTCAATAGGACAAAACAACAGCCTACAGAATGGGAAAAGATTTTCTCCAACCCTACAAATGATAGAGGACTGATCTCTAAAATATATACAGAACTCATGAAACTAAAGCCCCAAACCTTGAATAACCTAATCAAAAATTGGGACTCAGAGCTAAAAGGGGAATTCTCAGCAGCAGAATTACAAATGGCTTGTAAAAGTGCTGAACATCTCTAGCCATCAGAGAAATGCAAATCAAAACAACTTTGAGATACCACCTTACACCTGTAAAATTGGATAAGATTAAAAACACAGATGACAGCCTATGCTGGAGAAGATGCAGAGCAAGGGGAACATTCTTCCATTGTTAGTGGGAGTGTAAGCTTGTTCAGCCACTCTGAAATGCAGTGTAGCAATTTCTTAGAAAACTGGGAATCAATCTCCCTAAGGATCCAGTAATGTCACTATTGGGCATATACCCTAAAAATCCACATTCTCAACCCAGAAAGATAAGCAGGGGATGTACTCACTCATTAGTGGACTCTAAACAAACAAACAAGAAAAATCAAAGCATGCCCAAGCTGCAAACCACAACCACTGAACGGCTTGGGATCAGAAACACCTTGGAGTGACTACTTGGATCCCACTCCCCCTAGAGGAACACCTGACTCAGTCTTGAGGTTGTGGGGAGAAAACTGGATCTGCCAGGAGTGGAGACTGAACTAAGCAATATTGGGACAATGGGACCATGGGACTGTCTGCCACCGGCCCAGGGAGGGGATGGGGACTTGTGGAGAAGAGAGAATGACCTGATGTTTTGGGACGGGGAAAGGACCTTGAATAAGGATATACAAGGATAGAAAGTGTGACTTCTTTGTTCATAATAATAAAAAAAAAGAAAAAAGGAAAAGATAAATGAATGAGCAGCAATGCAGCAAGTGGGTAGTTCAGTGATGGTGCTGCACTGTGGAGGATTGTTTAACCCCTCTTGGATTTTTAAAGAGCAAAATTACAATCACAATGATATGTATTATGTTTCCCAATTTGGTAAAAGTGTATATTTGCAATAAAAAAATATTCCTACTAATATAAAAAAAAGATCCACATTCTCATTCCAAAGGCATTAGCTCAACTATGTTCATAGCAGCATTATTCATAATAGCAAGAACCTGGAAACAACCTTGATGCTCCACAACTGAAGAATGGATTAAAAAACTCTGGTACATCTACACAATGGAGTACTACACAGCAGTAAGAAAAAATGACATTCTAAAATTTGGAGGCAAATGGATGGATTTAGGAGAATATCCTCCTGAGCAAGGTATCACAAACCCAGAAAGAGAAGCAGGGATGAACTCATTTATTAATGGACTCTAAACAAAAAGCAAAATCAAAACATATGCAAGCTGCAAACCAAAACCACTGAACAGCTTGGGATCTGAAACACCTTGGAGTGACACCTTGGATCCCACTCCCTCCAGAGGAACTCCTGACCCAGTCTTGATGCTGGGGTGAGGAAAGTGGATCTGCCTGGAGTGGATGCTGAACTAAGCCATATTGGGACCTTGGGACCTCCTGCCTTTGCTGGGGAGGAGATAAAGTAATGTGGAGAAAAGAGAGAGTGACTGAAAGGGGTGAGAGGGGAAGGGAGCTTGAACAAGGATATACACGGATAAAAAACTATAACTTTATTCATTAAAAATAATTTAGACCATAGCTTTTGGTTCCACTCCCGGGAACAAGTGCTGTCTGCAGAGTCCCAGCACACTCTGGAGCAGGGGCAGGTAAACTCTGCCCATCACCACATCCACAGCTCCTGCTGAGGGAATTTGCATGGCTACCCACAATGACCTCGATCTGAGCGAACCAACTACAGGGGTCTCTGAAGGGCAGATTCAGACCCCGCCCAGAGGTGAGGAGGGGTCACCAGGCCTCAGCTCCTATATCCCAGCCTGGGAGGGAGAGTTGAGCTCCCATAGCTTTCGGTTCCGCTTCCCGGACCAAGTGCTGTCTGCAGAGTCCCAGCACACTCAGGAGCAGGGGCAGGTAAACACTGCCCGTCACCACACCCACAGCTCCTGCTGAGGGAATTTGCATGGCTACCCACCACAACCTCGAACTGAGCGAACCAACAACTGCAGGGGTCTCTGAAGGACAGACTCAGACCCTGACCAGAGAGGTAACAGGAGGCACACAAACCCGAGTGCTACAACTGACCAGGAGCCATCTAATCGTGAACCACTGAAGCCATGAGCAAACGTCAGTGCAAAAAAATTACATAATAATACAAAGGACAACATGGTAACTCCAGAAGAGAGTGGTGATCTTACAAATACAAGACCTGAACTGAGAAATGAAGAGGAAACAGAAGGAAGCAACACCAAAAATTCCTTTTTGATGATCATCAAAGCTCTAAAAGAAGATATGAAAAAAATCCTTAAAGAAATAGAAGAAAATACAAACAAAAAATTGGAAGAGATGAACAAATCTATGAAAGAAACATGCCAGGAACTAAAAGCTGAAATGGAAGCAATAAAAAAGGCACAAAATGAGGCAAAGATGGAAATAGAAAACCTGAAGAAAAAAGCTGGAACCACAGATACAAGCATAACAAACAGAGTTCAAGAGATGGAA